>VYXD01010741.1:402017-417881 GCA_013397195.1 Hylia prasina
AAGAGGAAAAACCTCCCACTGAATAACTTATCATTTTATTGTTTTGCCTATGAGTCCCTTTCAAATCAGAATATTCTGTGATTATGTTTGTCTTCCAGAACAACACATCCTGAAGGCCTGCCTCTGAGGATGTGGCTGGCTGTCACCTACTGATAGGAAGTAGAGAATAAATCTTTTGTTTTCCTCTGTTTCCATGCATGGTCCTTTGCTTTTGTTTTGTTACACTGGGTTTATATTGATGCACATGGGGTTTTTCTCATGTTATTTTCTCCCCTCCTCATCCTGCTGAGGAGGGGCAATGTCAATCCACCACAGACTTTCTCAGGGCCCAGTGTGGGTCTAGAGATAACATGTTTTGTATGAAGGTGCTATAGCTATGGTAGTAATTAGGTGTCAAGTTCCTGGGCAGGTCACAGAGTTTGTTGGTTTCACTGATTAAATCTTCATTTTGCTGAATTTGGGAACATGTTAATTCAAATAATGGCTCTGTGCTTTGCCCTGGCACTGATGGCCTTGCTGTGCTGGCAGAGCTATCTTGTGGAGAGGATGCAGGAATGCAACATTCTTTTCCTACCTGTGATTCATGGGAATTGTTTTATTATGCAGATTCCTGAGGTCCTTGTTCACCCTTATGTAAGCTGTTTAATAGTGCTAATTAACACTGTAACATACTCTGGGGTTTCAGGAATCTGCTGTTGTCCTGGTGCAAAAGACAACTTTTGGGTGAGACGATACTCAAATGCACCTTGAATGTTGCTTATCTTGTCTCATATTCAGGGACTTCATGCCTTAACAGGCAAGCAACATCATAAAACAGATGCAACACCTTATAGAAGGATACCTTAACTATGCCAGAGAAAACCGGCAGCTTGTGTAGAAAAATATGAGAATGACAAAAAATTTATAAAATACTGAAGTCAACCATAAATATTGAAATTAAGCATGTACCTTATTGTCTTTCCTGGATCTGCTTCAATAATCCAAGTGCAATGAAGATTGTTGTCATATGGTGCTGGGTAACCAGGGGACAAAATGCGCCCCGATGTAGCAGCGTGAATTCGACCACCACACTCAGCTGCAAAATTAGGATTAAATTTCTAATGAGACCATAGTAATTGGCAGGTCCATTTTCCATCCTTTCCACATGTCTTTGTTTTCTAAAAAGTTAACAAAATTACCTAACACTTCTGAAGTAGTACACATACATACAAACCAGGACACATACTTAAGTTAAAATGAACAGAATGATATCCTACCTTGTTATAAAGAAATAAACCATATTTCTGTGATTACGTTACTTAACTGACCAGACTGGTACAATATGTACAGAGACTACAAAAGCACAATTTTAGCACTAGCAAGACAGCAAAAATGTTTCAGAAATTTCACGTCTAACATGCTTAGCTTTTCTAACAATGAATGTTTGAATTCAAGCTTGCAGCATTGAATTTTATAATTAAAATAGCTGTCTGATTTGCTGTAATGTTGAAATGATTTTAGTGTAATGTTTTCAAGTTACCTCTATATAACTTCAGGTTTAATTACACCAAAAAACAGCAGGTTTAATTACACCAAAAAACTGTCTAGCAATTTCCTTTTGTATTTAAAAATTAAAATGCCATATGCCTGAAAAGCAAGAGCGTAAATCAAAAAGCTATGATTTGATAGTATGTGGCATCTGGTTTAAAACATTTTTACTATCAATGCTGTTTTTGTGGAGAGACCAATAGCAATGCTAAGCATCCATAATCAAATGATGCTTGTCTAGAGCATCATGCTATTGTCTGGCCAGTATAAAGACACACCCTGAGGAAAGCAAACTGTGCAACAATCATGTGCCACAAACTAAAAAGGATCAGTGATTCTTTAGTTAAGTGGTGTACTTAAATTTGTACTACATTTATAGTGTTGCCTTACAAGTAGCTTTGTTAAAAAAAAAAAACTACCATGGGGATTTATTCAAGCACAGCTGTACAGCAAGCATAGTAAGACAGAGATGATGGAAAAAACATGGCAGTTAGACCAAATAATCTATCAGCAATACTCCTAACAAATATTAATCTTTGTATATGTGGCCAAATCACTGCTCACAACCAAGTTGTTACCATGAGGGAAAATTACCATAGAGGAAATAAGGTGACTGATTTACTTATTTATCCTGCTGGTTCAATCACTCAAAACACGGCAATCTATATACAGAACCACAGCAGGAAGCAACTTTAGAACAAAATTTCTTCAAATATATCCCTCACCTAGGATTTCAATTAATTCCCATTATACAAGACAGTTTGGATTGTAATAATCACTGTGGTAGATAACTACAGATACAGTTTTACTGATACAGTACTGTATTTACCAAAGAATTAAATTTAATTCAGTGAACCCAAAATTTAAACGCAAACTAATTGACATACTTGATTTAAAATTCTTAGAAGGCTGATTTAGGAAAAGAATACATCATAAAATTTGGGATGATGTATTATGCATTTCATTTTGTTTTAATCCATTTTAGGAGTAGATCAAAAATAAACTTCCAGTAGTTATTATAAAATTATAAAATAATTCAAAAACTTTATGTTCTAATATGCAGAAATGAGGACACTGTAAAATCATCACCTCTATTAGTTATAGTATAGTTATAGGTATAGTATAGTATAGCACACTGCTATACTATACCTATAACTATACTATAACTAACAGAAGTGACTTAAACATTTCTTGAAACTTCTAGAGGTGGAATTAAAAGAATTCATTGGCTTTCTTTGTTACAGTTTAGAATGTAAAAAAAATGACAATGAATGCTAAAACCAGTTCAACAGTTTATCACTAAAAATTAGTAAGTCTAGAATGTGTGGAATATGTCTATGTATAGGCTTGAATTTTTTGTAAATGAGATAGAAATGATAGTGAATACAATGAAGAATATAAATGTCACTGAAGAGAACAGCAAATATCAAATGCTGATCTAATCTATGAGCAAAAATAATACATCCCCACAAACAAAGATTTTAAGAAAATGTTTCTAAGAAAGAAAGTGATGTTTGGAACTTCATGACAACTTCAGAAAAATGAAGAAAAGTAAATTATTCAAATCACAGTAGAAAAAGATAAAACCGTTTTAACATAAAACTGATGGAAGAATAGATTTTGTAAGTCTAAAGGGGCAGGGAAGCAAGACTGAAATAATCTGCAGATATATAACTGAGTTTTCAGGGATCTTCATGGCAAGGTTTCCTGTGTACGGAACAGTAACACCCTCCCCCCACCCCCCATAATTTAAAGAAGATAACAGACTTTAAAAGACTGTTTAGAAGGAAACACTTCTAGAAGATTTTAAGAGAGAACAGTGAACATTTGATTTCTTGGGGAACTAATTAAAGGTCCAGAGAAGATTTAAACTAGAAAGGAGAAGAGGTAATTTATACAGAACTGACGCAATCCCAAAATTTTACTTTAAGGAGAGGAACAAGGACAGTTATTAAAAATATATGTAGAGAGATAAAAGTATATAGAAGGATTCCTGTTGGTTGAACAGACAGAAAATAAAGCCAAAATCTCTCTCAGGATACCAAAAAAACCCCAGATTATTCTATTGATTGAGGGACATAATTTCACTTAGATATGAAATAAGATTCTCAAGAAATTTTGGCACAAATTATTTCAAAAGATTGGAAATAAAATATAAAAATCAAATCTATTAATGCAAGGTACAAAATCAAAGTACAAAAACAATAAAAAGAAGAAAAAAGACAGAATGGGAATTTTGAGTGAAATATAGCATCTTAAAAGTGTATTGATATGAAGAGAACTGGAAATACAGGAGGGAATTTGTGACTAGAAAGGCATTAAATGATAGGAATACAGCAATAATCTAAATAATCTAAAGTCAGTATGAAAAAATATACATATTGGTCAAAAGTATTTTGAAGAAGGATCATGAAAGATGCGCTACTGGAGCAAAGATGGCAATTTTCTTTGGATTTGCGTAATCCTAGGTTCCCTAGTTTCCTCCAGGTCAGATTGGAAAATGCAGGAATGTTTTTTTAATTACTGTTATTTGAATTGTTGTATGTTTGAGATTTTAACATCTCACATATAGATTAGAAGACAAATCATCATACAAAGAAAAGTAAATAAGTAGATGGTTGGATTATTCACCTCATAGACTTGAAACAAAGAAGTCTTTTAGAGTGGATTCTAAGTCTCACTTGGTAGTTAACACAGGCATTAAAAAAAATTGCAGAAAATGACCTTAGAGAAATGACTTCATTTAAATTAGATGGAGAAATAGGAAAAGGTAGGACTAATTATGGGTCTTCTCTACAAAAGGGCAAACTTAGAGGAAAAGGAATCTAACCAATTAAACTGAAGATCATGAGGACTTGAATACATAAAGAGCCTAGAAAAGTCTTTAAATCAAAACTGGATAGTTGTTTTGACCTCTCATATATATAGAAGAAAATTTACAGATAAAATTCTAGAATCAAGTGGGGAAAATAACCTCTACCAAGACAGCAGAAATGTTGTTCACTATTTTTTTCTGGCACTTATCTTCAGCTAAAACTGAACATTTGAAAGGAAGGGAGCTTGCTCTTTTGTAGACTGCAGGTTTGTGAATGTGTTCAGCCAGAAGTAGGTTCTGGAATGGTGAATGTAGCTCCCAAAGTAGAAGAAAAGCAACAAGCAAAGATCCTGTAGGTAAGGCGAGTGCTGAAAGCAGTTGGTGACCTGCCAGCAGAAGGCAGCAGAGGCAAAACTAAGTGTCAGAAGACACACAGAAGACTCATAGGTACTCCACATGAAAATTGAAGTCAGGAAGTCAATGGCAATTGCTGGACTAGAAAGCAAAACTAGAGGATGCAAACTGCCTAGTAAAAGTACAATGGATAACAGCTACACTGGTATTCAGTTATTCTGCATGTTGGCAAGTAATTCTTTATTTAATATTTATGTTGGTTATAATGAAACTAAGTTTTAGGCACTTGAAGACATGATATTTCCAGAAAAGGTCTACCTCAAGGCTTGACAGATGGGGTATCTTAGCACAGTAACAAGGATTCAAGAGTACCCGGATAAAAAAATCCAGCAACATGGGATGAAAATTAGAAATAAAGTTCATAGGAATGAGATGCTATATAATAGCTGATGAAAATAGAAGAGAAAGTTAGACTTCCATATTGACCTTCAATCTTTAGTTGAATTTAAAATATGGTTGCACCATTATCATCTCATTAAGTATATAAAGACAGAATATTTGGGTTTTTTTCTTGAAACACTGAACCAATCATATCAGAAAATTGTCACAATGCATATTACCTATGCAAGTAGGCAAAGGTTTGTCCCAAACTCTTCGATCTCCACTTAAGCAGGTCATAATACTACTACCATGCATTGTATAGCCAGGATTACAACTGTATAAAATGACGGTGTCTATAAAATGTCCTTCATCTCGTATCTTGTAGCCATAATTTGGTATGCCAGGATCTTCACACTTTACTAGGTCAAAACCTGCAAACAGAATGGGGAAAGAAGAATAAAATGCATGGAGATATAAACACCAAATAAAACATAATGGCAACAAATCTGATTCTGATGCAAATTATATTCTCATGATTCAATGACATTAGATGTATTCACAGTGACCAAAGATAAATGATATATAATGTGGGTAAATCCGAAACTGAAACACTAGGAACTAATTATTACTTGATATTTGATTATGACATTTGCTTATTGAAGAAAGCATCTTATCTATATTATTCTAAAATAGATTAGTGAGAAGTTAATTAACTTATACCATTTATATGTTTCATTCTTTTTTATTCAGTGGGAAGGAAATACTGATCCATGTTTTGGCAAAAAGTAACAGCGTCACCTCCTCACCTAATCTCCATAATGACATCAAGACACCACAGTAGTAATTCAGGAAGCATGTGTAAAGGCTACTTCACCTGCACTAGTTTCAAGACAGTATGGCTTCAGTTTCATCTCTGCTGAAAGGAAGGAGTATTCCCATACTCATTTTCCATTTCCATTCTCCTTTCTGGCCTGTTAACATACTGAATGGGATAAATACCTCCCTCTGCAATCCATGGAAGGAGCAGATCTGCTCTGAGCACCTACAACTCTTTCCACATTTTATGCATTACTCTCTTCATTGTCTTCATACAGCATGGCTAAAATATAAAGATGCATTCTATATCTTTTCTTTTGCCTTCAGTTCCTGTTCTTGGAATAATATAAAGAGTGGTTCCAAATTCATCTTTTTTAATTCCAAATTTCTCTTCATTTTGGATTCTTCTTTATTAGTGCCATGTCCCAAAACCAAAGAAGTAATTCTGACTCTACAAATATTTTCCATTTTGTTGTCCTTATTGTAATGAACAGCTTATTTAAATGGTTCTGAATCAGGCTGGTGGTGTTCAGTTTTTTTGTTTTCAGTGCAATTTCTACATGAGGTTGTTCAGGGGAAGCTGTGGATATCCCCTCCCTGGAAGTGTTCAAGGCCATGCTGGATGTAGCTTTGAACAACCTGTTCTAGTAGAAATTCTTGCCCATGTGCAAGGCCCCAAGAAATTTGATCTATGACACTCTTAAAAGTGCTTACAGTTGTTCATATACTCTGAGTTAGATGCATGAGAGAAATGCTAACAAGATACCCAAAAGGTCAAAATAACAAAAAAAAAAAAAGCTTTTACTGGCACCTTTAGAAAATCAGAGTATTTTGGCAAAAGGTTTCGAGCAGCATTCAATCAAAGTGAAACAAACACTTCTCAAAGCATTAACTTGGCCCACTCAACTTAGCAAACTCCAGGTCTGATCAATTTTAAGTTTCTCAAAACATTACTCAAAATCCCAAGATGAGGTAATTAGGAAAGAGAGAAAAGGCATAGAAAAAAGCAAACATATTCATCACTCCTGTTTCCAGTGGTGTTCAGCTGATAGAAGTTCCAGGAAGAGGAGATCTCAAATGCGCTTGCCTGGTGTCTTGTTTTAAGTATCCTTTAACTTTTGCTGGGCCCTTTCCCAGGTGGGGTGTGCAGTCATTTGGCCACATAGGAGCTGGGTTAGGGGCTGCAGAGGCAGGTCTGGAGCACTGCCTCCAGTGTGCCAGGGATTAACAGCCACTACAGGGCTGGGATACAGGCTGGGGGAGGGGGAGGTGTAAGGTGTCCATTGCCTCACTAGAACAAGACCCAAGTTGCCCCTTGACACACACACCCCCACACATCCACACCCCCACACACACACCCCGCCCTTCCTCACATCCCTAAATGTTGCAAGCCAGCATTCCCTCCAGGATCTCACACCATGGCAGGAAGGTTGAAAATAGATCTTTAAAGTCCCTTCAAAACCAAACCATTCTATGATTCTGTGAGGTCCTCCACTAAGTAGTAAATAACATTTCTACAGACAATCTTTAATTATTTAATTGTTGTACAAATACACAAGCTAGAGCTGGTATCATATTTTTCTTGTTTCCTTTCTCCTGGCAGTGAGACCAACCACAGCTCAAAAAAAGTGCAAGGAATCTACAGAGCACTTCTTCCTGTAGAGATGCTAAAGATATCCATCAACTGACTGCTGGAAACACAAAATGCCTTTGTTTTCTTTGTTCATTAATTGGGCACAAAGGTCAGGATTTACCTGTCATAACTCAGCATTCTGAAAATTAGAAGGCTAAGTTTGAACTAGTCTAGGCCACTTCAGTTGTCAGTAGAAAAAACATATAGTCCTGGAAACCAATCTACCCCTTAAATCAACAGGTGTTCAGACCAGTCAGCTCAATCAGCTCCTGCAGACATTTATTTTCTACTTGCTCTTTATATAGTAGGCCAGAACTGAATGCTGTTCTATCACATAGATACTGCATCTCTTTCTGTGCTAATATCTACAGAAACATCAGATCTCAGGAACAATAAGAATAGTCTGACCACAGTCATGCACTCTTAAATTCAGTTGTCCTTTAAAAGAGCATGGCTGTTTATATATTCCTTCCTGGGAGTTCAGCTGTCTATTATATTATGCCTGAGATTGTTTGGGAAAGTTCTAGACAGAAGGCAGCAAGATAGAGGCATGTTAGCATTTACTCTAACATTTTGTCAGTCTAAAGAATCACTTCCCCATACTCATGCCCTGACAGTGCTTAGTTTACTAGCAGAGTTTAGTCTTTATCTCAGATGGAGTTATCTATAATCACACACAGTACAAAAGGAATTTAGAGATCTATCATTATTCCCTTTTTAAAAGATTGCTTCCATCTGAATATTTGCACATCTCTGCAATTTCTTTTTGTGGGTGGGGGAAAAACAGGGGGCAGCAATCATTTTAACTGGCTCTCAGCAATGATTATATAAACAGTCGCATCTAAACAATTTTCTTTCTTTTGCAGTTAAAGGTATCTTAGAAGTATGATTAATCTCATCCTAAGGAAGAAAAAAGTAGATTGGATGTGAACAATTCTAGAAAGGTCTGTTTCTCTTCACATGCTATAAAGATACAAGACAATTTGGTCATTCAGACAAGCTGAACTTCACAAGACATAGCCATATTTCATTATTTTACTCTCCTTATTAAACATACAGAGACATTTATGTAAAACCCTGAAAATATAAGTTGGTTGATAGAAAACATTATATTTTAGTGCTGATTTGACAGCATGATCCAGTGTAACACTATTTCTTTGCCACTGCTCTTAGACACTTTCTCATTCTTTATTAGGCACAACATTTGGTTGTCAAATGCAGTAGTATGTCATTGACAGATGAAACTCCCTTGATTAAAGAATTTATTTGTGTCTCATGAAAAAAACACCTTTCCATAGCATTGATATATAGTTATTCATTCTCCAATACCTTGTACCACATAAAGAAGACAAGGTATTCAGGGAAAGGTAGTATCTTTTATAAGACCATCAAACACAGCTGGGCAAAATGAAATAAACTTTTGGATGAACCAGCCTTCCTAGTCAGCTATACAGCCATCTTCACTAAAGAAGGTATCAATACTGGGATAAAACTATTGTTCTGATTTGCTATAATTTCATGTATTCTACTTAGCATTCAGTTTTGCACAAGGTGTAAACATACATGATAGTTGTGAAGAGTTAAAGAGATCATGTCACAAGCTTTAGAAGTTTGAGAGAAGCTTACCATAGCCTGCCTACACTTTATCTAGTCTTGCTTGAAACAGGACTGAGGAACACAAAACATATTTTTGTTTTTATTTTGCCTTATTAATAGTTTGTATCATCATTGTAAGTCACTTATATCTTTATGTATCCACAAACATGAAGGTATTTCACCTTCTTTGTTTTGTAGATTCCTACATGTTCTCCAAATTATATTTTTTTTTTTGTCTGTGAACATAGTTTTTCACCTGTCTGTGTCGAGGTGAATTGCCTACTTCTTCAAGAGCCTCACACTCTACAGATACTCACTGCACTGCATTTTTGTATCTGTAAACAATGAAGTACCTCTGAAAATTACAAATAGGAAAGCACAACTTTGTTAAAAACACTCTGAGTACACAGTGGCACATACAGGAATTCCTCAGCATCTACATATGTCAAAGAACATGAAGTTCCTTCCAGAAATATATTGATTTTTAAAAATGTTTTTAAAATCTTATTTTTAAGATTTTAAAGACTGTGGGAACAACGGGAGGGTTAAGATTTTTCTGCCAGTTCATTATAAACCCAAGTCAAATATTTATTTGGGGTAAAGTGTTGGTTAAGATGATTGTAGAGAACATAACAAGTTAAGTACCAGAATTTAATTTCCTATTTCGCAAATAATAAATTAAAAAAAAAACCACATGCAAATAAAAATATCTAACTGGAAGAAAAAATATAAAACTTAATTTTAAATATCCTTGAGACACTAAACCCTTCAACATTTGCTGGTTTAGTTAGATTATTCAATCATTTCTATCAAAAAGACTTGATTGATTTTAATTTCTAGGTATTGATAATTTGTGAAGAATTCACAGTAGTTTTAATTTTTAGGTTTCTTTGCACAATATTATGTCAAGGGGAATAAAATAGATACAAAAATTCATTGTAGCAAAATAAAGAGTATTATTGCTTCTTGTATTTCAAGAATAATCCCTTCAAAAACATCCAACAATTTATGCCAAATATTTAAAAAGGTACTTTGAATACTCTAGGACAAAACTGTAAGAATGACAGCACATAATTTGCAGCCCCATGTTCACTACATTTCTCCACCAGAAAGACAACCATTGTTTATCAGTAGGCCAATTAAAAACTAGGGGATTTTACATGCATGTAGGTGCTGTTCATCGTGTGCAAACACAGCAGTATCTTGCCTTGTGCTCTTCTTCCCCTTCCTCTCGTACACAAAACCCAGAATTTTAATTCCCTTTTTCCCTGACACTCTTGTAAATCTGGAGCAATTTATCATACAGGATCATATTTTTGTGAAATATCATTGTAGAAATGTTCCAACAGAACTTCAGTGTTAGAGTAGATGATATGAACTTTTACAGTGGGGGAATATGGTCATGAGTTCCACACAATCACAGTACTCGGGTTTACCTGACATCACAGCAAGCCAGCGGCAGAGAAATGCTGCCAAGATTCTTACTGCTGAGAAAGACTATTGTGTTGTCAAATTGCTGACAATTATCTTATTCTTGAGTTTCATTATAGGATTGTCAGAACAATGAATGCATAAAAACATCTTAAATTAAAACCGAGGCAGCCAGAATACATCTTGATGATTGGCTCTAACCTCCTGGCACTATTCAATGTAATTTACTCTGTCACAATTGATGTAAATAATGAGGAATGTAGAAATACCAGTTGTTGGGGTAAAAATCATTGACATATCTGTAAATATATGTAGACTATTAATTACTTCTTTCAACTCAGTTTAAATATGATGGGTGCTGTGGTACTAGCTTCATTAGTAAGCAGTACATTATAACAAAAGTAAATCTGGGCAGCAAGGCAAGGAAGCTGAGGATTTGATGTCCATACTATATTCACTCGTGTTTTTTTCCTTGGACTAGTGTTTCTGTCCATTAGAGGGTGGAATATGCTATGTGCATCCATGAAGCACAACTCTCAGTTCAGCTTCAAGTTTGCACCCTCCAAAGCCTGTCATCAATACAAAGAAAGAGAGCGTTTGTGTCTCCAAGGGAAAATTTTAGAGATTCTGTATTGCAGAATGTACTTACAAAAGAAGTTGACAACATGCTGAAGTATCTACAAATGTTCCCTTCACTCATTTTGAAAGGAAGAATACAGTTTATTTACTATATATATGTACATGTGCATTTACACTGCATGTAAACCTACAGTGGCTATATGAAAAATAAGTAATTTCCTACTAGAAAAAGTCCTAAGGTATTTTGAAACAATCACCCTCCTAAAGCCAGACACATAAAAATAAGCACCTAAAAGGTGCATTAACAACCTTCAGGTACTTGATCTCTAATTTGAAATTCTAACCTTGAGTTCAACACTAAGACTTCTGCGAATGGACAAAAGCAACAAAGACACTCTGAAGACATTATGAGCTGTGGTATTCATCCAAATTTAACTTCCTACACAAAGGTATGTTGATGCATGCTACGTTATGACTGAGGCACAAGCACACTGTTATTAGTGAACAGAATATAAACCAAGAAATTCGGTTGTAGGGCTTTATTTCTTTCTTTTTTTCCTTTCTTAGTAAATCTTACTATGTCAATTAAAACTGCACTTATGGAGACGGAAGATAACAGTTTTAGAAAAGAGGAAATACTTGAAATGACAATAAAATAAATGCTATATTGTAACATAGCCCTTAATACTGTGGTCGCATGGTGCAAATTTGTTCAACTGCTTTTGAAATTTTAGTTTTAGTTCCAGCTATGTTGAATTCATTATTGTTTATCAATGTCATGCTGACTTTATGCCAAATCAAATACAAAACTGCCATAAAAGCACAAAATGCATACAAGTTTTCTTCTGTATGCACTTGTTAATTTTACAGAAATTCAATCATGTTTGTGCCAGATTCAGAACAGATTTGCACTGCTGGGCATGCTGATGCTGCATCAATTCACTTTTAAGATCATGGCTTCAGATATGACCCCAGAACACTGTAACATCCAAATAAGAATTTCTTCTTGTAAATTCAAAAGCATGAACCTGTGTTGTAACTTCTGTGAACTCTGCTACTCTGTAGTAAGAACTCTAAATAGAAAGCCTCCAGACAAAACTGTAAAGGCATTTTAAAAGAAATACCAGCTGGATTATTTTCACAACTTTAGATGTCTAATCTAATGATGAACAGGTCCTTAAAACATAAAAAACTACAGCATGCAGGTGTAGATAAACAGTATTAATAATCTTGGCTTAGATGAATAAGTTTATACTCATATAATTTCCTGATAATATTACTGTTTGTTAAAGATGAGAAAATACTATTACAACAAAAATACAATTAATTGCTAAGAAAATTTCACCAGACAAGCCATAAGGGGTTAATTATTTTGAATAGAAAAAGGGTTTTGCAGATTATATATTAAACACCAAAGGGACGCCAAATAGTCTTTAATAATCTCTAATAAACATATTACTTACTACAGTGTAAGTATAGACTGGGTGGGCTCTGTGCATTGTGGAAAGGCACTGTCTTTTCTTTTCTGCTTGCCATGGAAGACAGAACACACAAATAATGTATACCTATACCTATCTTCAGCTTCTGAAAGTGATGTGATAGAAGATTTCAGGATGACTTCAAAAGAAGGATAAATGCATATAAAAATCTTATTTCAGTGCACACAAGGAAATATTAACATGCTTTATTATAAAATAAAGGTGAAAACATGAAAACATTGCAAACACCAGTAACTCTTCCAGAATAAACTCTTCCGGAGCTGCCTAAATCTGGAGTCATTTAAGCTCATAAATGTGGTCTATAAGTTTAACACAAAATCTTTTTGAACTATTAAAGTGTAATTAAAAGTATGAAATGGTACTTGATTTAATGTTCAGAGTATATAATGGGCTTCTAAATGCATGTAAATGTCAACAAATACTGTTCTGCAGTTGTTGCATCCTAAACATCCATAAAATAATCTATTTAATTAAATCTATGCAGTTCAAAATAAAAGTTCTTGCCATTTTCATTCTATCTTGGAACCATTTATGTGCAACTCTGTTCTGAAACCTACAGCTGCAGGAAAAAAAAAATGTACTGGAAAAATGGCCAATTACAAAATCTCTACCTAATTAGAATGATAGAAAAATTTATAGAAAGAAGAGTGTTTGAACAATGTGGCTATAGTGAGGTGTCAGAAACTACTGTTTTGTGTCCTTTGGAAACTGAGACATACACTTTTAATTTCTCAAAAGCTTTGCAATCAATTGGCAATTAATTTTGACTATATGGATGAGACAGTCATCCAATGGATAATACTTTCTAATATGAATTTCAGCAATTCTTAAAATGAGCAACATGTAAAAAATTATGTAAGCCTGCAAAATATGTAAAATAGAGATGTTAGGACATGTTGTCAATAATGGGTCTTTTGAACATAAAATGAAAAGAATTTTATTTTGTAATTTTCTCCTGTTATAAATATGTTACAAAAAGTTCTAAGGCCTTTCCCCACTCATTTCAAACCAGGTTCTTTGTGTCCATGTATCCTATTCAAAAATGTTGTTCTCCCTTTCTCAGCTACAATGTCCCCATATACAGATAAAAAATGACAAATTTAAGGAGCAAGTTAAATATAGGTAGACAGGTAGCAGAAGAAGGGGTTTTATTATTTTATTGAAAGACAATACATAAATAACAATACTTAAAAGAAATGGATATGCAAATATATGTGCCTGCAGCAAGATGCCTGCTGTGAATATATAGAAAGCATACAAATAAATTTTGCAATCTGCAAGCAGGTGAATAATTAATCACAATTAATACTCCATATAAGAAGCAGAGATTAAAGGTGAAATTCTATGTGAGTTTAAGAGCTCTGATTTCAAGTATCTGTGGAAAGATATCTTCAGGATTCCATTTCTAGACCCTCTTTTATAATCAGTGGGGTCATGACTAATACAGCCTCTATTTAAAAATATTTGTAGGTGGCTTGTTAGAAGAGACTAGTCCTTACCTTTTTCCGGGAGAGGGAAAAAGAAAAGCAGAAGAAATAATATGAACACACACTATTTTCCCCCCTGTGTTATATAGCACAAGATACTTTGACTTAACACATACCAAACACTTTAAGTGTTTGCAAATTCATTCATTTCCTCAGAGTTTTTTCTAAAATACTCATCCTTAGAGGAATGAAGTCACGATGAATGTAAAGGAGGGATTAAAAATGGAAAAAAACAAATTGTACAAGTTTATAAAAAGCAGTATGGCACAGACAGAACTGAAAGTTAAAAGAACCCTTTCATCTCCAATTGTGTTGATTCTTTCACATCCTGATAGATAAACCACATGCACACATCACCTGTTATTCTGGCTAGTGATATTGTGCCCGTAACCTCTGAAAATAAATTTCACAAAACACTGTGGTGAAGAACTGAATAATAGGAAACACATAAAATTTGTCTCCCTTTCATCATCCTGTTTTAAGTAACTCGTCCCACCTAGAAACTTTATGGAAGCAGAAGGAATAGAAATAAATAAGTTTATAGCATTCATCTTTAACTATCTTTGTTCCAAATAGTCTTCTCTCTACATGCATCCTGGGCTGGTTTGAAAGCAAAACTAGTGAGAGACTCCAAGTCAGAAGTACAATTTAATAACAGCAAAAGAAAAGAAGTAAAATAAAGTAAAATAAAATAAATTCAATAGTACAAAATACCACTGACAGAGTCAGAATACAACCTGACACCCTGTTAGTTAGGGTGTTAGTAGCAGTCCAGATGAAATGGTCTTGTCGAAGCAGTGGTCTTGTAGAAAGGTCTGGTAGCTCTTGTCCTCCGTGAATCCAGTGGGGAAAAAGCTGATTCTGCTGTCCCAAACCCAGGATTATATGCAGGTGGGAATGCTTGGCTCCTCCCCCTGGGCGGAGCATCTCACAATGGGCTGATATCATTCTATGAGTCACGTAATGGGTCCTTGATGGCCCATTAAACAGAGGCATCTCCCAGAGGGAGTTATCTATGAGTCATAGAGCAAGGCATTGATGGGCCATTAGCAGAAGATAAGGGAAACACTGCCCCACCTGGTTCCAACACCTCATGAAGATGGTGATAGAATACATTCTTTGGGCACATCTTACATTTTTAACCTAAGACACATCCATAATTCTGCCCATATATCATCTATATATAGTTTTGGCAGGGTGATTTTAATATGCACAAAATTTTGAATGAATAATCTCCATTTTATTCTGAAATAATTTTCTTAATGTTTCAAATAATTACAAACATTTGAAACATAGTTTAGCTGACTGAAAAAAAATCTTTTTCCTACTAATTGCTAATGTTCAGTTATAAAATATAACTAGGTTTGAGGGCACCAATCTTAATTTGTTGAAATGCAAACGGTTCCTTAATATAATAAAGGGAATGGAGAAAAATCCACATTCTTCATTTAAACTGCTAAAAACTTTAAAAAGTAATTCTAGATTTTCTTGAAAATTCATTTTTTATAAAGGGAAAAATCAGTCAGAAGAAACTCAGGATCAAATTTTGATCTCAGAGGCTCCCACAAGTTATTTGAAATGTCCAACATTATATACTATATTATATATTATTGCATGTTGTATAGTATATTATTAGATACTATACTTTATAGAGTACATATCTATTATATGTTTATTACATATAAATTATATTTTATTATATAATTATAGACATTATATTTTATTACATATCTATTATATATACTA
>VYXD01010741.1:417905-437109 GCA_013397195.1 Hylia prasina
ATATCTATTATATATACTATATGTTATATAAGATTGTACTTTTGCATGAGTATCAGAAATAAGGAACAGAATATTTTCATGTTTGTGTACCTTAAATTTTATAATTAGACAGTTATAGTTAATACTTTCATAAATTAAACAGCAAATCAACAACGACACACTGAACACATCTTACATTTGAATTGCAGCAAGGAGTTTGCAAGGATTACTCCATCATTTTAGGTTTCTAGGTGCTGATCATCTACCTGACTTAAGAAACTGCTTGTTAACCTCCCTTTCCCAACAGATAGATTTGAGCCAATAATTCCAAATGGGAAATAATCATTTTTCTTTCAACATGAGGTCACGATAGGCAAGAAAGTCAGGATAAAGAATAGGATACCGGAAGTTCTATTCAAGTCTTCTAAGTTTTCAGGCAGGAATTCTTGCTCATGGGAAAATTTTAGTAATTATAGCAGTGGGAATAAATTAACAGTAACTCTAGTGTCTACTCATCTAAAACTTGGAAAAGAGGAAATGATTCACTGCAAATAAACAGAGTCTTTTTGTGAAAAACAGAGGAAATGAGCAAACTTTTGGAACATATCCCAGTTAAAACTCATTAAATCCAGCTGCACATACATATAATGACAATGTCTATAATGGCTTCATAGAAATAGATTCTTGTTAAAAATGACAGAAAAAACCTTAGGTTGAGGTGACAAAGAAGGTAAAAAAGTTCTGTCGTTCAAATCACTGCATTGACAAATTCATGGATGCTGTTCCCACTAAGGTCTCAGTAATAACACTGCAAATATGATCACTTCTTTAATATTAAAGCAATATAATCTGTAGGCTGTGACTCCCAAGATTATGAATTTAGCTGGAATTTTCTTGCAAATTTCAATCACATTTTTTAGCTATAATGAATACATCAGCAGATGAGAAAAAATATGCTTAAGAAGCCTACCTGAATTGGCATCACTTAAAAATCTTACTTTCATACTCTAAAGATAGAATTTTAATATAAATGTAAAAAACCCATATGCATATGGACACCTACAGTGATCTCTGCTAGCTGCTATCCCTCACCCGCAAAGCATAACTGCATTTTAAATTTTATAACAAGATATTTTAAAAAGCAACCCTTTCTTGATAATATGAATTGCAACACTGGGAAAACCCAGTGGTTTTAAGAAGATGAGAGTCTCTGAACCATACACAGAAAAGTCAGGATACCTTCAGCTGGTAATTTTCAGAACTACATCACAATAACCTTTAACAAATTACCTTTTCCATATGTTTGGTATTACCTACATATCAAATATTTTTTTTTTCCTAATTGAAAATGAGAAGTAGATAACATCTTCCTTCTTTCTTGTTGGAGTCCAGGACATCCCTCTGGACGCCCTGAAGGGTTTGGAGACTGGACAGGGGGATTTGGGATCTGCACAAGGGGGTCAGCCAGCCTCACACAGAGCCCAGGAGGACACTGATCTTGATCTCTGGCCATGGGAGTGAATATCTACATTGTATGAAGAATCACAAGCTGAAAGAATTTATAATAAGTAGTAGCTAGTTTATTACAGAATGTAGATATAGAAGTTAGGATTTTCAGTATATGGGGTTTGAAGAGACAAGATGGAAGAATTAGGGAGTGGCCCTGTCCTCCTTGTTCTTGTTCTTGTCCCCCATCTTTTGCTGAGTTGTATCTTTAGGATTGGTTTAGAGTAGAGGTGACATGCTAACATAGGTAGTAAGTATTGGTAAGATTTTGTAAATAAAAAATACGTTTTGAGTGGTGATTGGGTTGGGAGGACAGTACATAAAGTCCGGACCCTCTGTCCCACGGGTCCTTCGCCGCGTGGCTCGCTCTGCTGGGGACGCCTTGCAGAGCAGAGACAGAACAGAGAGATAAAGAAAGAATAAACATCCTTGGAAAACGAATTATCGGACTCAGCTTGTCTTCTCTGGCACCGGCGTGGATCTCTTTGGGCAAGAAAAGCCCAAAAACCTTATTACCTCAGGGAACAGCAACCCTGAGGAAATCTCAGGGAACAGCAACCCTGAGACTTTCTAACCCTAGGCCCAGAAGGATGACTTAAGGATGATAAGTTATGTAAATCTGGAAATTATTTTTTTTTTTTAAAATTTTCAGAGCATTAAAAAAAAAAGCTATTCATTTTGTTGATACATGTTCGCAATACACATATTTTAATTCCAACCAAATAATGGTTTTCACTCCCAAGTATTTTTTGAAGAATTTAGTAATAATGGACTATTCAGCCTGTACTCCTTACACAGTGTGCTACTACTGTTTTATTTCTTGTGCTCCTCTTAGTTTCATTTTTGCACCCTCCTCTTTACCAATGCAGTCTCAGTTCTCCACTCCATATATTTGCTGTATTTCTCAGACAGCCTGTCTGGCAATATTCCTCTCTTAAATTTGTATCCTAGCCTTTTTGTTCCAAAAATTCACCTTTCCCCATACCCTGTGCTGCATTTCTTGCCTTCTGTACTCCTCTTTAGGACTCCCTGGGTTGATATGGCAGTTTCATTTTTTCTAAGCTCCTGACACAATAACATGAGAGGTATCTATATATTCCCTTCTTTCTCTCTTTTTCCCTCCTCTCTGATCTGGCTTTTTGTCCCTGATACTGTAACCAAACATATTCATCCTCACTTTCTCGGGCTACCCACTACACACAGATATTGGTGGGTTTACCCCAGCTGGCAGATAAGCCCCCACCCAGCTGCTCTCACACTTCCCCATAGTGGGATCTGAAGACAATCAGAAAGAAAAAGCAAGAAAATGAATCAGTCGAGATAAAGACAGTTTAATAAGTGAAAACAAAACAAAAACCCCAAATCCAAACGAATGATGCAAACCCAATCACTTATCAACAGCAGACTGATACCTAACCAGACCCTTAGCAACAGGTACTTCAGGAACACTTCCCCAGATTTTTAATTGCTAAACATGATGTGACGTGACATGGTATGAAATGTGTCAACATTTAATTCAGGTCATCTGTGTAACCTCCCACCTTCTTGCCTACCCTAAGCCTACCTGCTGGCATGTCAAAGCAAGTAACAGAGAAGGCCCTAACACTGTGAAGCATTGCTCAGCATTAGCTGAAGAATCATAGAATCATGGAATCATCAATGTTTTAAAAGATCTCAAAGATCATAAATCCAACCTTAGACCAAACATCACTCCATCACCTTCCTCCACAGCCCCTTCCAATTCTTGACAACCCTTTCAGTGAAGAAATTCTTTCTGAAAGGAGAATTAACTCTATGTATTCTTAACTGAAGAAAATTAACTCCATCCCAGTCAAATCCAATACAGATAGACAAACTGTTTACCTCCATCTTAATCCAGGCCTGCTGAGAAAAAGTATTTTGGAGTACTCATTTATAGGGTAGGATTTGCTCACCTAAGTCCATATGGCTAAAGATCTGCACCTAAAAATCTGGTAAGATTTTCCTGAGATGGAAAAATGCAAACATCACCATGCCAGCATTTCCATCTACAAAGAATGGGTTAATAAAATTTTTCAAACAGAAGGTTAATACAATGCTTATATTCACCTAATAAAATGATTTTCATTGTTTCTGTCTCAGAGATAAAAAATTATTTGACGCCTACTCTGTTTACCAGGGTAGCAGCTTCATAGACATCTTAAAAGTGAAAAGCAACCTCAATTACAAAAAACTGTTGTAAGATGAATTATTTTTTGGTCATACAAAGCTTTGAGGATTTGGGGGGAAGGAGAGACTATGTAAATGTTGAGTATTTTGGAAGCAGAAGGCAATTTAATTTTCTGGGGAAGGAAGGAGGGAAGAGATAATGATGTCATCATGTCATTAATCAGGATACCATAATTCTTGTAAGCAAGTGAAATTAATATTTCTCACCAACTTTTCTTTTGACCTTCATTAATTTTTGTCTCACAAGTTTGCAACTTTGACTTTCTTTTAGAAGACATTTTCTATGCATGCAATATTCATTTGGGGCTAGTCACATAATGCTACTGCACTTAATAGGACCTATGACTACGTCATACATTTATTGGTTAAGATGTATTAATTTAATAATATTTGTCTTTGGTGTCTTACATTTTTACTGCAGCATGTGAAGGTTCTAATTGGAACAGATCTTATGTACAGACTATTTATGGAAAGGGAACTGGAAAAGCTTCATTACTGCACTGTTCTGCTAAACAGACATTATACACCCTGAGGCAAAGCCACTATATTCCTGAATTTGAGATTGAGTTTGAGATAGAATAATTATCTGAGTCTGCAGTTTCAGAACATTGTTTTCACTGACATTCTAACCTTTTCAATTGCTATAGAATAGGAAATGAACTAAATTAAAGTTCATGATTCTCTCAAATTAACTATTATAAGTGGTTTCAGCAATTTATATAAATTTAGACCATGGTAATTGAGATTCACCTTCCATGCACTAACTTTCACTATCCCTTGAAAGCAGTAGGGTAAAAGAATGATTTTAACACAGAATTTAAACTGAAAATTAAAACTAAATCTTTAGCAGTAACAGAATACTATGAATGCCAAACCAGGGCATTATGTGTGAGAAATGTATTTAAAAATTTCTTTCCTTGAACTGAAAAATATATCTTCAGACTAATGAAGAGAATATTGTAAAACTACTAACTATCCTAAATAAAAAGGATGATAAATACAAATGAAAATATTAAACCTCATTTAAAGAAAAAATTCTATCCATGTACAATCCTAAATCTGTGGTAAATTCTGTAGAGTGAAGCACATGTCAGGGGCCTGAACTCCTCTGAAAGAAATGATAGTCATGGAGAATTCTGCTTTCAGAGAAAGAAATGGTCATTGTGGATTCAAAATTTGAGGATGTTATCATTAAATTATGATTTGTGCCTGCACAACATTCATTTAAAAAAAGAAAAATATACTGCACAGGACTGGGGAACCATGAAATTGACATAGAGAGTGAGAAATGCTTCTCCTAAAAAAGATGTCTACATTAGGTCCTACAGCAACTTCATGCTATTTCAAACAACTGCTAGTGTAAAGCACATGGTAAAAACCCTTAGGTCTCAGAAGAGTCCAAGGAGCAATTCTATGCAGTGGTAAAATTCCTTATACATCATGAATATAGACATCCATCATCAGGCACCATGAAAAGAAATGAATTTTGAGATTTCTAGATGGTACTGGGAAGTGAAAGAGTGTTTTCTTCTCAAATGTTTGGGAACTTTACTGAGAAAATTGTGCAAGTACAGTACAGTGCTTAGTGATCTGTAATCTGTACAAGACCACACAGATCACAGCGTAGCAGCATTAGGTGGTACTCAGAGGGTCACAAAACATTTGTATATGACATGTATACAAACGTGTACGGGTATATTTAAGAAAAGTGAGACTATGTTCAAGGAAGGAGGATTAAACAGGAGCAAGGAAGCACTCATGACAGTAAGTAAGTACAGTGCATGATGACTAAAAACAGATGCTGTTAAATTTCATCTTGTGTCAGGATGGTGGTAGGGGAGTGGTTAGGCATGGCAGAGAGACTGCCTGTTTGTAATTCAAAAGCTGTACTGAATTGCTCCTTATTTAAAGTTGCAGTCTGTTACTTTTACCAGACAGCTGTGTTTTGCTTTTTCCGCCTGTCACTGTGTGGCATCAATAAGATTTTGATTTTATCTGAATGTCAATTTAACATTAAATGCCATTGACATGACAGCACAAAGTGCTTGAATCTTTATACCAGAATGGCCAAATCTTATAACTAAGCTGTGAACAAGAATAGCTGTGGGAATCCCTGTATCTAATTTTCTCTTCCCCACAAAAATTAGAGGTGTCTCAGCGAGAAAAGTTCTAATCAGACAGAGGGAAAAAAGATCTACTGAATTAGGAAACTGCAATTATGAAAGAATAACATTTTCTAAAATAATAATAATAAAAAAATAGCTATCACATGTCAGTTGTGGCTACAACAAGCATACATTTAAATTTTTACACGCAGATTGCTATTGATGTCCTCTACTCACAGGCAATTAAAGTCATCAAGCTTATACTGTCATTTCCTCAGCACTGAGATATAAATGTTCACAGTCATTCTCTCTGACAGCAGTGTAGAGATACTGGAAGTAGACACTTTACCTTATTCCTCCTAACATACTATAAGGAAATGGCTTTATATAAACTTGTCTTACACAAAGTCAACAAGCTGTCTTCTTTGCTCCACATTTTTCTTCTCCTCTAGAATAGTCATGTTCAGCTATTACTCACATAACTATTTCATTGACGCTTAATCCATATATACTTACGCCATCAATTTCAGGCTAAAATATTCTCCGCTTTTCTGAAGCTGTTTCCTTAAATAAAATCATTGTGGTTTTAGTTTTCACTCAAAATATTTCTTAGTTTCTCAAAACACTTAACTTGAGAAAGAGTACAGATGTTTTCATGGTCTTTTCTAGTAAAAATTGCCTCTACCTATCAGGATAAATCTATTTTCTTGAAAGCATTTTGTAATGATAGATCAAAGAATAAGATAACTATAATTTCCAGCTTCCATTCAGTATTACCTGAAGCAATTTCCTCTATAGAAGATTTCATGAAAAATTTCATCAGATTTCATTTAGAACTTGAATCCTTTATAGGTTTCCCTTTAATATCTGCTCATATTCTGGTTTCTAGAGTTTATACAAACATCTTGGATTCTGAGTTTATAAAATTCAGTTTTACTAAGTCAGTGATGAGATTCTGAAAACAGAGATACAAGTTTCTTTCCACATTTCTGTCCTCATGGATCGTCAGCTTTTTCTTCCATTGTATTTTTAAATTTAACATAATCTTCAAAATTCACTCTATCAAAAAGGAGGGAAAGGTAGTTGCACACAAATGAAATAACAGACTTTTATATTAGTCTTTTTAATAACACCCTGCAATGTTACTTCTTAATTTCAATAGCCTTAATGGGAAGTACTACAAAGACCAACAATTTAGGGCAGTTGGTGATGCCCTGTGGGTAGCAAGAACTCAGCAATCAGATAGGAAGAAACCTGAATTAATTAACCTGCCTTATTAGACCATCATTTCTCCTATCTCTGTCTTATGATATTAATTATTCAGCTTCAGACACTCCAGCATATATTTCTCATTTCCTTCAGTGAAACCATATTTTAGCACCTTTTGATTTGTTTTAGTAATTTTTAAGTATCTGGCATTATAGTTCAATCTGAAAAGTGAATAAATAAACTTCAGAGTAATCTTTCAGTTAATTCTGCTGCAAAGTATAATTTTTTTAATCCAAAAAGATAACTATCATTTTGTGTTTCATGTATTTACCAAATGAAAAATTGACATATTTGTTTAGTAACTGAAATGTAACTGCACTAAAAAAAATCCAAATCCATCAAATAATGGATTTAAATTTCTGGTATATCTAATCTCTAAGATCTTCCTAGGATAAGACTTTCAGAAAAAGAATGTGAGTTAGCACTGCAGCCAGTTTCAAGCACTGCAAAAGAATACATTTTCTGCTTGTATTTTCTGCTTGTATCAATTTATGAATGGTGAAAAGTCCTGCACTGAAGGGTTTGGAAATAACAGTTAAAGTTGAAGGAAATCACCTGGTTAGACAGTCACTGTCTCAAAATTTATTACATTGGATTTGGCTACCTGAAAATACATGTGAGAAGTAAAGTATTAGTTTGTATTAACAACTGGGGATTGTCTCGTATGAGAGAAGGTAGGAAGAAAAGTCATTACAAATAAGCTTTTCAACATGAATGGCTGCAAACTCATTACATATGATAAAATAAATTAGATACTTGGAAACCAAAATAGAAAAAAATAAAATGTTATGCAGACAAAGGAAAATAAGTTTTGCCTCTTGAGCCGGTATAAAAATTACAGTTAGAAGACTATGTCAAATTCTGTCTACATACTTCAGAAAATGTGAAAATGCTTGGAAGAATAGAAAACAGTTTCAAAACTAATCAGTCAGGAAAAAAAGCCTTAAGACATGAATTATTGTATTTTATCTTACACAGAAGAATGTAGTGCTGGAGACCAAATCTTAAAATAAAGTGCAACAAAATCAAGCAATCATATGTAGAAGATAGACAAAATTCTATTTTTAAGTAAAATTACATTTGTAAACAGTAGCTGGAACTGACCACTGAAGCAGGATTTGAAAGGAACTGATTTGAGACTCTTGGAATCAGAGCCCTTTAAATAAGATTTTTTTAAAACAGATGTTTGCTTCCTTTTCTTTCAAATTAAAATTTCTACAGTTTCTCTAGGCAAATCAGAGTAGATTTCCCTAGTCATTATTCAGTGGATCTGTAAAGAAAAGAATCTAAAAGGTTATTCCACAGCTTGCTCTAAACCAAAGGAAAAACATCAGATAAACTAAAGTGAGAAATTATTCCATTTCTGTGCCACACTATGTTGTGGAGCTTTGCTCTGCAAGATTCAACAGCACCTCGTGGAAATTAATGTATAAGATAATAAATTGAAAGTAAATAGAACTTGGACATTCCTTGAAACCTGCAAAAATATCTCTTTATGTGCATTGGAAACAAACTAGTTATGCTCAAAATTATTCCCCGCAAAAAAAAATCCATTGTTTTGCCAGCAAAATTAATTCAATTAATTGCATACAGTATGTGGGACAAGTGCAGTGTTTCTCAAAACTTGTTGACTTCGGTCTGCTTCCAGTATACTCCACTCTGATCCTGACAACAGTCAGGCCAGATAAGGAGCATACACCCAGGTACTTATTTGTTTTTAATTCTCATTTGTACTCTTTTTCTTTTCTTTTTCTTTTTCTTTTTCTTTTTCTTTTTCTTTTTCTTTTTCTTTTTCTTTTTCTTTTTCTTTTTCTTTTTCTTTTTCTTTTTCTTTTTCTTTTTCTTTTTCTTTTTCTTTTTCTTTTTCTTTTTCTTTTTCTTCTTCTTCTTCTTTTTCTTTTTCTTTTTCTTTTTCTTTTTCTTTTTCTTTTTCTTTTTCTTTTTCTTNCCTCTCCCTCTCCCTCTCCCTCTCCTCTTCTTATTTCTTGCAGACTGAACTTTCCATTTTAAAACTGACTTTCTGTACATTTGCTGCTTAAATTAGTTTAACAACTAATATATTCAACATATGTCACAGCGCCACTACTAAGTCTTTAAAATAATTGTACTTTCTAAGTTTAAAATCTTACAAATTTGCTTTCAACAGTGCCTTTAAATTACTAACACCTATCCAGTCATGTAGACAAGCTCAGTCTCTTTACCACAGTACATTCTAGGAAATTACCTTCAACATTCAAAAAGAAATCACTACAGCTGAGAAATACACATTTCCCCATAAAGCAATCAATCAGATCATATTTATGAAGTACTTACTTGTATAAGTCAGCTGAAATCCTTGGTCAGTATCAGATCCATTGGTATTAAACTCTATCCACATATGGTTAGAGGTGCTATTAAGAATAACTCCCATCATGTCATTTTTGGTGAAGACTCCAAGAGAGCGTGAAGAACTGTCTTTTCCATCATATACCTTGTAGAAATAAGAGCATGAAACTGGACATCAAATCCAAATACTTGAAAGATTTTCATTTATACAATAATTCTAAAGTTATCAATGTATTGTCAATAGTTTCTCCAAAATGTTAATGTATCTATTTTGAGAGGTATATACCCCTGGGTTATACAGTTCAGTGAAATCTTAAATATTCTACATCCCCTCAAGGTGTTTTATAGTCTTTTGCCTTTTCAGTTTTGTGAGCTCATCTTGAAAGAAATTAATATGCATATATGCAATTCTATCTTCTGAGATTTCATAAACTCAGATTGTTTTCTTGATTCTTCAGAAAGGCCAGCAGAAGTATAAGTTCTAAAATCACCATAGCCTGTAAATCCTTACAGCCTACTCTGTTCTCTCCTGTCTGGATATATCAACAGTGAAAATGAGATATTGAAGTCAATCTGTCATATTTTATCTCAGGCTCTAAGCCTTCAGCAATTTGGTTTAGTATAGGATTTAACAAAGACTGATAAGTTTCAAAAAGGTATGTAAGTCTATTTCCAAACTAATTGTAGAGATGTTTTTTTTACAATTGAGTTACTTTATTGAGAACTTTCAATAATATCAACCTATGTATTTTTTCAAATCCTATAATTTTTAAAAATGCCTTTTGACTGTTCACAAACACTGAAGTACAAACTTTTCTCAAAGGGGGTAAAAAATAATTTTTTCTTATTGCAAAACCTTTAAAGTCAAAAAGTGCAAAAATAGCCTTCTGCAGTTTTGTTTTGTTTTTCTCAAGATACTCTTAAAAAGCTAATTTCTTCTTTAAATTAAATAAACCTCCTCAACTTTCTCATAGAAAAATAAGCAATATGAAGTGTGTAAATATACACCATACATATCTACAAAAATTACCGTACATGAAATGTCATGCTGATGCTTATACAAAAGCAAGAAATGGATTTGAACAGCTGGGTTCTAATATGAAGTGAAAGATAATTTGCCCTTATTTCATGTGTCCAAGAGTGACCAGAAACAACCAGCACAAAAGTTACAACTACAATAAATATTTCAAGCACTGGATCTTTATCCCTCCACTTGCAGACCTTGTGATATAATGTGGATTTATACTGATTCCAGTGGGAAGCAATCTAAATTTCTACATCTGAGTCACAGGCACATCTTCCTGTTTGAATGTCCAGTTAGATCTATTAACAAAATTTAGAAATGCTTCTTTTGAGATGACAGACCATTGCAACGTTTGTAGGTGAGAATCAATGATTAAAAGCATTTATATTTTTTCTGTAGAGAAAATACCAGCATGCCATCCATAGGTAAATATCTTGAAAGTATCATGTTTATCTCAAATGCTATTAACAAAATAAAATAACAAAAAAACCATTCATAAAGACTTTGTAAGACAAAAGCATATGTTTAATTTTATAAACCTACACAGGTATAAATAATTACCTACTCTAAAAGAAACTTTTGAAAAATAATTGATAGAAGAATATATTCAGGTTTTATTATTGATTGTCATACCAAGGTACACAGATGAGATGTCACAGAAGATACAATCCATTGTATTTAATGTTCATGCAAGCAGTTACACATACTTAAGGTCCACCTCTTTGAAGAAAAATGACTTTAAGCAATGCTAAGTGTATCTGAAAAATTACTTGCAAGCTTCTAACCATAGCTTTGGGACAGAACTACCAATCAATTTCATGGACGGATTATGCTTTATATATTAGAGCTGGAAATTTATTGTATAAAGTAAAGAATTATTTGTTCCCCATAAGATTTATTTCCATAGATATATTACACTTAATCTGGGAGATAATACTTGAAATGGAATTTCCACTAATTTTCATTAATTAAAAATGCTGCCTATGTTTAAAAAGAGATTTTTATTCATCCATAAAACAAAGCAAACAAATAAACAAAAAACTCCCACAGCTAAAGATTGCAGACATCTTCTTTCAACAGTGTTCTTCACTGACTGTTACTCTTCCTACATGAGGAATAACAAGTTAAATACTAGAATCCCTCGAGATTAATCTAGACCCAAATGAAAAGGGTGTTTCATGAAATTAAAATTAGATATGAGACATCCTGTGAAAACAGCGGTAAAAAATTTTTTACCAGTGTTTGTGATGCTAATTAATGGGGGCCAAGGATCATTCCCAGTAGACAGCTTGTGTACATCCGTTGTGTCATGTCAAATGCCACTGATTTCAGAGGTACAGCATACATTTAATAAAGTAGTCTAGACTACTTATCACTATTGATGCATATTTAGTACATACATTTAACTTATTTAGGAGAATCCATTTGAAATATAATTTGCATGCTGCAATTACAATTTCCTCAGTCATGAAGAAAAAAAGGAAGGTCTATTTGGCAAAAAAGATGAAAAACAGAATATTACATTCTGCTTTTCCTCTTACCTCTGACAAATTCATTGCAGTTGCATTATAAATATTCTGAGAAAGGTAGCCACTTTAAAGAGTTATGAATCTTCAAGTGGCAGTTAAAACAGGGAAACCAGGAAGATGAAGTGTGAGTGAGAAAGGATAAACTCTAAATAAAGAGATAATCCAAGCGTTCACTTTCGTCGTATGTCCTTCAAAATGGTGAAACTGTTTCTATTAATTTACTTGAATTTAAATTTCTATCCCACTACACTAATTCAAGTTCAAATTTTGTTGCAGCTATAGAATGCTTTGCTCACAAATTATAGACATTAACCTACATGCATTCTTCTTGAAAGTAATAGTTTTGACCCTTCCTTATGCACTAGTCTTATTGATATCAAAAATACTCTTGCAAATTATATGCCATTCCATACACTCTTTAGCCTCAATATCCAGCCTCAATATTCCCACTTGAATACTGAGATGAGCGGCAGATTTGTTTGTATTTTCACAGCAATAGTGACAGAGCAAGAGTGAAGCAACCACAACTTGATTGTCTACACAGTATTTATTGTCAGTACATCCCTGGAACACATTTTAATGTAGACTTTTTAACACCTTCACAAATCTTCCCTGAGAAAGCATTAGTGCAGGAGCTGCATAGGCCAAGAACTCTTTCTGAGACACAATTCCAGTGAGCCACCTTATTGTGCAAGATGTGAGATTTTAACATTAGAGGAGTAGCCAAACTGCAGAAGCTGATCTTCTCAGCGGGGAATGATCACAGCATTGCCTGGAGCTGTGTTTAACATTAATTTAGCCAAAGTATTCAGAGGTGGCTCTTTTTCTTTATTTTTGAGGAACTGAAAGTACTTGTTTTTCTTGCTGGGGTTAAAATATGCAGACAAAAGGAGAGGACAGCACTACAGTTATTCATGAGGAGAAATGCTCCAGCATTACTGCTAATGTATCTGCACCTGCTGTGGGAATGTGCAACACTCACCTGAAGGAGAAGGAAATGCTTGCTAGAGTTTCTTAACGTTTCTTGAAGTTTCTCATTCTGACAGTAAAAAGAAATTACTTACAACTAAACATACAAATTTCCTTAACTGCAGGGATTTTATAGCATAAAATCATCCCAAAGGGACATGCTTTTAAAATGGTCCTTTGGAAGCAGGGCATGCAGCAAACTATACAGTTTGCTGGTATTGCTAACATTCGGAAATCCTTTCACTACACTCTCGTGGAGTTTGTAGTGATCTTACCTCAAACAGTAACATGATATGCTTTGTCTGACACTCCTGGTGGGTTGATCTTGGGATTATGATGTTATTATTACAGGTTTTTATTGGCCCTCTTTATCACACACTATTGTGCAGCATTTTTTGCACTTCTTTATCTATGTTTCCCTGTGGTGTCCCCGCCCACCCTGGCTGTGGCTCAGCTGCACCCTGCAGTGGGTGGTTGGATCCAGCTGGAACCGGCTCTGTCCAGCTGGGGCAGCCCCGGCCTCCCTTCATGGAGCCCCCTCAGTTTTCATTGTTGCCAGGGCCTGGGCAACACTAATGCAACATTACATACATACTGATTTTTTTCTTGTAAAACAAAGATACTGAGCTGGGAAAATGCCCTATATTTCAGCACAAAGTTTATAAATATTCTTAAGCTTAGTGTATCCCTTGCAAGCTGCCAGCAAGGCAGTTTTTCAGCTTCCTTCTGTGCAGCACAAGATAGAAGGCTGGGGTTTATAACACATTTTGCTCATATTTTGGGTGCAGATAGGAAAGAAAGCAAGCTTCCAAGTCCACAGCCCTGCCAAATTGCTGATTCCAATGGAAATGTGTAAAAGGACATCCTGGCATGGGAATAGAGAGGAAATAGACTTTATTTTCATAAATGCAGGTAATAGAGTGACCTTAATTGGTGGAAGAGAGCTTAATTGTATAAATGGAAGTTGTGCTGTGCCAACTGCCTCAAAACCAGAGAACAGTCCTTGCAGGTCAGACAGCAACACAATTTTGCATTTGCTTTCTTTGGAGCCTCTGAAGTACTGTGCTAAAAGATATATAAAAGAAAGTATCCAACAGATTGCTCAGAACAGCTTTGTCTCAGGCAAATCTTTCTTGTATCTTGGGGGAATATCGCTAAGTACGCTGGACATTACTCATGAGATGTTCTGAATGATAACTGAGTTTCTTGAATGTTTCTTTGGGATTTTCTAAGGGATTTTTTGTTGCAGATTTTTAAGTAGCTTATTAAATTATTTATAAACTAGATATCTGCAAAGCTTCTGAAAGACTTATGTACCGCATTCAAACAACCCAGTGGGCAATTAAATTCTTTCTCTTCTGCTGCATCTCTTCAGAGCAAAAATACTTTTGGGGATCTGCACTGTCAGACCACAGATAATGGGAGCAAAGGACAATACAGACCACATAATTTGCCTACCTACTCCATTCTCTTCGATCTAAAAGTAAAACTAAGGTCTCACTGTGTTTTATACACAGTAGCATTTATTATCAAAGTTTTTGTGGATAAAGGCAGAGAAAATGCTGTTCTTTCTATTGTAACTTTCTAATCTATAAACTAAACTATAAGTTTTGCTTATTTCATGGTCAAATGCAGACTGTACTTAATGAAAATAACAGATATAATAACAAAGATATCAATTTCTATATTAAAATAATGAATTTTTTCCTCCCCACCTTCACCCTACCTGTAAATGCCTTGTTTTTGCAGGAATTGAATTGTCACATTTAATTACATAAGAAAGCTCTTAAGATGATGAAATGGATAAAAATATAGTCACTAATATTTGATCCATAACAATTCTATCTTTAAACTCCTTGTGAGAAGCACTCAGTGCAAATTTAAAAAATCAAGTTTGAAATGTAGACAGCAATTTCTAAAATGTTAAATGGTTTGTTGGAATATATCCAGAAAGGAAGTTCCTAACTGAATTATGAATACTTTGTGATTTTAAGAATTAATTAACCGAAAATTTGGAGACATAAATTTGAAAGACTAATTTAATGCACGGTCAACACTTCAAATGAATATCAGGATTCTCAGTACATATAAGAATAAAACAGCTACTATTAGGAAAAGGCAACTTATTACCATGATGTAGAAAAGTACATGCTCAAAATCTATATATATTTAAGTTGTGTTTCAAAGATTACCTGAAATGTAAATAATGAAAGACATCTTCTAAGACTATAGTTTTAGTCAATATTCCGTTTAAGGGAAAAAAAAACAAAAATCCCTGTGCTACACTTACAATTATTGTGCAAAGAGAAAAAAATACTAGGCATTCAAAATCCAAGTTCAAATCTTAGGTGTCCTTTTAAGATTTAAACCACTTTAAAGAGTCTAATTCTTCTAGAAATGTAATTGAACTCATAATGTCTCCCATAGTTTCTTTGAATCTAGTATAAATCATTGAATCTAGTTTAAAGGCATTGATGCTATCCACCTAGAATTCATTAGTTTTGTGTCAGAAGGTGGAATGAAAATAAAGATAATTGGTATTGGAAACAGATTTATTCATGCAATGTGAATATTTAGGATAGAAAGTGAAATCATTTTTTCTTATTACCTTAACAATATCTCCCTCATGCAGCTGAAAGCTCCTGGCTCTAAGATGGATCCCTTTTCCAGCCTCAGTTTCAATTTTATAGATACATTCATGGTTGTTGTCATAATTAGATGGAAAATTTGGAGACAACAATGTTCCTTCATTTCCAGAGACAGTTGCTCCACATTCAGCTAAAGAAAATAGACATATTAAAAGAAAAGAAGTGAATTATCCAATTCAAGAAAATATGAGGTATTATCAATAATACTTAGACTCTATGAAATCTCTAACAAGCTGTCTAGGAAAAGTATATTTCTAATAGGGCTCATCTGTAGGACCAACTCCTAGAAACCCTATCAAAGTTGCCATCTCCTGCATTTCACTGGGTCTGTTTATTATGTGCACGTATGTTCCTTTACCTCCAATTTATCTCCTGGTCCTCCCATCAGACCAAGCAGTAATGCAGGTTAGCCTGGATACTATAAAAATTGAATGCTTTATTGTTAACATTTCAAATAAACATAATATTGATTTTATCTCTGTATTCAGCTTTACAAATAAGCATTTTTAAAAAACAGACAATAAGCTGCCAAAAACAATCCCAACAAAATACAATCTGGTACTAAATCAAGAACATTCAAATATGATTTTCTCTACCTGGAATAAAAACAAACAAATTAAAAAAAAAACCAACAAAACAACCACCAAAAAAAAAAAATTACATCAGTCAATGCCAAGGAGACATATCCTTTCTTTTCTGGGTAAAGAGTAGGTGAGTCTTTTTCATAGTCATCTGTAGTAAGCACCTATTGACACTTTCATTAGACATTTCTTGTTGTAGCTCCCCAGTAAAGAAAATAATAAAGAGTAGGAGGAGTGGTATGTTCCAGACCTTGGAACAGTTTGAATTCTGAATAAAGGCCAATAAAATTATTCCAAATATGCAACATAAATTCCGTCACATAGATAAAACATCCAAACAGACAGCAAATAATATTGGTGCACTGTACAAACAGATATTAAAACCACTTAAAAATGACCCAAAACCACTTTATAAAATCCCACAGTAACATAACATACCAACTATTAATCTTCCTTTTCTTTTTAGGTGCACGAGATTGATACTGATATCTCATTTTCCACTCTAGGGATAACATATACTGTGGTTTTTGACCTCATCATTAGACCTCATTCAGAGTTTTGCAAAAATATAACCGATATAATAATAATAATAAATTAATGTATAATTGTAAAACAACAGACAAACCCTATCAAAGTGATAGGTTTAGAAAAAAAAATCTGTATTTTTTTTAAAGATGTTTAATAGGGTTTTAACGTTCTTAGGATGTTAGAACATTTATTTGAGGAAGTGTGTGTATGGGAGTGGGGGGATACAGTTTTAGGTAAATCTCAATATAATTTAACAAACATGTGTAAAGAATAATTTTGAACATACACTGTAAGGATAGACGAGCAAATATTTCAGAAAATAATTGATTTAAACATATTCAAGAAGAAATGCATGAGCTATATTTGGAAATAAGCAGTCTAAACATTTAGTATTTGCATTTCCAAGGCATTCACAGGTATTAAATTTATTTGCCTCTTGCTTTTGAAAAGTATAAAACGTGTGTTTTTTAATTCCTCCCTACAATAAATCTGAAGAAAGAAAGGGAGTAAGAAGAAGGAGAGGGAAACAGGGATGGATGGAGGGAACGGGAAAGGAAGGAAGTAATGATGAAAAGGGGAAGAAAGGAAGTAGGAATGAGACAGTTACAATCTTACCTGGGGCCTTATTTCTACTCTGCATTTGGGATCTCCTTAGGCAAAATGAAAAAGGAAATCACCATTAAACTGGCTCAGGATCTTTATCTAGCATTTTTAGTTAGAGTTCATTCCCTATTTTAAAGTAGAGCTTTTTATTCCTCCATTCCTTAGCTTCAGTTTTGAGCTAAATTATATTTAGCAGTCAGAAGGGTGTTGGGAATTAAGAACCCCTGCCACCAAACTTCAGACAGGTGAACTCTTTCTTTGTTAGGGAATGTAGGATGCATAAGGTATATCTAACATGTTTAAAGTCACCTTACATTGTCTAAATGTTTCAAAGAACTCTACTACACTGAGAAAGTAGATTTTTATTTCTATACTTTGGTAAAGCATGTCAAGTACGTGATACCTATTACATATGGCTACATATACATGTCTCTCTGTACCTATTGGTGCGTACATATCCATACATAACTATTTTTGTCTTGGATTTCAGGAAGAAGGTGAAATTGATTAAGTTTATAAAATGTAATTCAAAGCAATGCCAATATTAATGCCACATTAATGAGAAACATTTATAACACCAGTACTCTACACAAGCCTTCTACAAACTAGTGTTTGCCTAGGTAAAGATGCATGCAAAAAAACAATGGTCCCTTAGGCTGCATTAGTATCTTATTATCTACCTCCTTTAAAGAACTAGAAATACACAAGTACAATGTTGAAGAGAAAAAAAGTATGGAAGCAAAGGATTTTTTCTTAATGCTCATGCAATATTCTACATTTTGTTTTGGTGAGTGAATGTAAACCACTAAAACATATGCAGTTATAGAAAAAGTGTACAATGAGCTTTCCAAAATTTAGAACCGGACATATTTCTTGCTCCAATAAGTCTATGTTCCAAGGTTCAAAGCCATGGTAATTTTAAATCTGTGAATAAAAGTACTGACATATAAGATCAGGGATAATGAGAGTTACAAACTAAAGTTAAAATACTGCTATGCTTCTAGAGTATACTACTTTATGCAAGAAGCAGATGTATTCTAACATGAACAATTATTTACTAAACTTCTATTACATGGCGAAGTTCTCTGAACTCAAGTTGGCACTCATACACCTCCAACCCATGCTATGAAAACATATTGTTTTCAGTGCATGCTACTACCCCTTTTCAAATCCCTTGCAAATATCTGACAGATATGCAGTTTGATCAGATCCCATCATTCCCTTCATTACCATGACAAAGGCTTGCTCATGTCATCTGACCAGTCAAGTTTCCTACCTTGTCTTGTGTCAGTCAGCAAATCACTAACATAGACCTCAGAAAGAGGCTTCTAAACGAAACTAAACCCTGCTTTGTAACTTCCCATCATCAATTCTTAAATTATGCAAACATTGACAGATATGGAATCTGCCAGGAGAAATAATCTTTACTAATCTTAAAGTAATTACTGATATACTGTTTCCATATTTTGATCCAAAATTTTGTGTTGGAAATATCAGAATGAATTCAGGTGAACAGGTAATATATAACATATCCATTGAACATGCTCTATGTAAATAGTATTTTCAGGACTAGCTCCTCATGCTGTAGCTATTAAAAAAATGAATATATTTCACAATGCTCTCCCTGGGGTTATGTGATATGCTTAGCTTAATATAATGTAGGTAAAATTTAAGAACTTAAAATCTGCATATAATCCCTAAAACTTGCTATAAAAAGATGTAGCACTGAAATACATCTTACCATGTAACAGAGATCCCTTCTCTGTGTTGCCTGTCTCCCTTTCCTTTGTTTCTGCGTCAATCTACTTCACTTTTCAAGATAGAAAATACATTGATTCAAAGTTCTAGGTTTTTTACTATCAATATAGTCAGTGACACGTAAACCCACTGTGTAGATTGTAAATTTAAATGTTTTGAGTCCAAGGGGCGG
>VYXD01010741.1:437376-517499 GCA_013397195.1 Hylia prasina
AGGGAAGGGAAGGGAAGGGAAGGGAAGGGAAGGGAAGGGAAGGGAAGGGAAGGAAGACTTTATTGAAGAAATAATTGAAACAACACCTACAGTGTTCTGACAAGATCTATAAAATTAAGAGGATGCCTTCATATTAAAACACATCTAAATTGCTTGTTATATAGCTTAAACTAGCACATGGTAAACAAAATTTGCTCTGTAAGTATCAGCTGCTTACATGGATCCAATTTAGATTCTTCACTTCTCAAATCTGCTAACTATGGAAGTCTGCCAAAACACAGAATTCAAAAGACAAGGTCCTTGAACACATCTTCTTTATAAAGAAGAAAAATCTGTATGGTACTGCCTCTATGTTTCAAAAGTTGGAAAGCAGACAAAAGCAGATTAATTTAACTCTCTATTATAATATTCAAATCTTGTGTACTTTTTAAAATTAGTTTTATTTATTTATTAGAAAATCAGAAGTATCCACCTTAGAATTCAAAAGGTAAATTCATATTAACGGTATGTTTCCTGTTTCGACACGTAAAAGATTTTAGAGGAGAAACTACATGCTTTAATTTCACTACGGTTTCCAAGTTGTCTTTTATAACCTTTGTAAGAACTGCAGCAGACTAAAAAATGCTGCTTTATTAAACTGTTGTTTCATTCCCTTTCAGAGAGAGTAATCTGTCTGGAATAGATACTTGACCCCATTCTTTGTTCCTTTGCTTAATAAAGCCACTTACATTCTATCTAAATAAGTAGCTTTTTTCTTTCTTTCATTGTCTCACTTGAAATTTGATAAAAGGAAACTGCAGAGGGTAGATCTTTTGAAGATCATCAAACACCTCCTGACTATGAGCACAAACTATAAAACAAACAAAATTCAGGGATTTTTGAATGGCTTTGAAATATAGTTCATGTAAAATGTAACAATAACTTTGTTTAATGGAAAAGTTTATTATTTTTTCTTCTGTACATCTCGTTAAAAGGTTTGACAGGATTTTAAGCAGATCTCCAAAGCAGAGATCAAATAAAAGTAGTATGTTGTCAGTTTAAAGGCTTCTCTGACACAAAGCACTCTACTGAGTGCAGAATACCTGTGTTGTATTTACAAAATTGTGCAGTAGTTCATGAAGTATGAGAAAAAGCTGAGCTCAGACATTCCTCATGTTTCTGTTGGACAATACTGTTATCCAGTAGGATGATTATGCAACATTAATAAATGAGCAAAGGGGATCACAGATAAAGCAGCATATTCTCTGCCTTCAAATAATAGCAAAAAACTTAGGGCTCCCTCACAATCAGTGAGGAGTCTCTAAAGCTGAGCATACGACTTCTGCAGGGCAGACACAATACATGACTGGACTTAAGCATGGATTCATGTACACTCTAATAAAGTGCTAGGAGCTGAAGCTTCCTGTTAACTGGAATGCTGAATCAATCTGAGGTGCATGTGGAGTTTCCACAGCAATTCACTGCAGTGTCTGAGTCTGTACTGTACTTGATCTCCAATTCTGCAGACTGCCCTCCACTTGAGGGTGCACCAGTAACTTTTCATCTGCACACTGCCAGGTGGCTGCAGCATTACCTTCACTCTGGTTTCTGTTGGTCTCACCTGGCACTACTGAATTCAGAAACAATGTTATGCTGGGTTTCTCCTAAAAAGTGATTGCCATAGATTTTTAAATCATGCTGTTCTCATCCTACTTCTCATAATTTTACCTTGTAATTTTAGCCTGTAACTCAACACAAATATCACATCACTCCAGATCTGGTAGTATTCAGCCTGTAACTTCATACTTGAATAGAACCTTGTAGATAATGAGCAGTGAATAGCTATTTTAATGCACAATAAATATTACACAAGAAAATATATGTATGAATATATCATGTTGAATACTATTTAGTCTGCAGCACTCACATGTGATCCATTTGCTGTAAAAAGTATCATAAGCTACCAGTGAGGATATTGAGGTCTACATGAAAAATATAATTGTTCCAGGGAGAAAGCAAGAAAATATTGGCTTTTTTCTTATTACTATTATCATTATTACTACCACTACCTTTACTGTCACCACTACCTTTACTGGAGAGATTTTTTTGTCTGAGGATTCTTTCCTTCTTCTTACCAGTTGGTGCCTGAGGAGTGGCATTCCCTGTTTTTACTCTCTCTTTTCTTCTCTTTGTTTGCTTCTCTAAGATTTCAGGTAAAGTTAGGGCATTGGCTGTGACTGCACTACTAAAGCGTGTTCATGTCAGCCTCTCTTAATATTCTTTAAGCAATACCCACACAAAGGTGGTGAGGTTAGAATGCCTCAGTGAAAACCCTACTGAAATGCTGAAATGCTTTGCTGAAAACAAATCTCTTATTCTGTATTTTTTGTCCCATTCGAATGCACAGAATAATGCAGCAAGAAAGGAAGGCCTAAACAGCAGGCAAATCCTTTGCTGTGGTTTGCTTAATTAGTTCTCAATCCATATGCCACTGAAAAAAAGGCACTACTCACATTCGCAAAACAAATCCTATGACGTTAATTGGCCTCAGGGGATTATTTGCACAAACCAAGGTATGGGCATTTTTTTGTATTTCAATTATTTTGACATTTTTGCCTACTTGCTCTAGTATCATCTGATAATAAGCTTTGGATATAACACCCCTACATTATTTGTCTTAACAGGAAACAACGCATAGTAGACATAACCTTAAACCATAGAAAGAAGGCAAAAGGATTACTTGAGTCAATTTTTATTCCTTCTAACTATGTGACTAATATTTCATACCAGGGTTCAGACAAAGGTGATTGAGGTCTCATACAAGTCACTCCGTCTCATTCTGAAAATAAAATCAGAGTGCCCGTGGAGTACCAACTGAAATCTGTAGTGATTCCTGAATATTAAAGTTTCAGTTTTCAGATAGAGACAACTCAAACCTGTAATTATTATATGGCACCATAATTTAAAGATTTGGATACAGTAAGACTCCAAGACTAACTCAAGCAAATCTTCAATATTCAGTCAAAAAAATGAAAGTAAAAGAAAGGAATAAATGATACAACTTTTTCATTGTATTTATAAAATGCAATGTTTTAAGATAAACAGAAATTATCAAAACCATCAAACAATTATTAAATAAATTGTATAAAATGAAAAACAGTCTTAATAGAGTTAACAATTTAAATATGATAGTGTTTAAAAAAAGGATTCTGAAATACAGTGGGCCCTGAATGCATGAACATCCTTATTTCTATCTGAAGATTAAAAGACTCAGCTCCTGATGTTATATAAGATTTCTGGTTCATGAGCAGCTCTTAAATGAGAGCTCTCTCTGCCTAAACTCTAGCTAAAAATGGGCAACAATTTTCAGACTTAGTTTGACTTCTTAAAGGTGAACTCAAATGCAGGTTTTATGCTACAGAGACTTTAAAGAAAACAATGAATGTCAGATCTCAAGGGTCTCACAGAAATCTCCAATGCTATTCAGGCTAACAGAGTCCCCACTTGTTTCAATCTCACTGGAAATTAATTCAGTGTTACAACATGACAGAGTATATTAATTATGATTGATGACTTTGCAATGAATACTAACTAAACTATTAAAAAGAAACAGCTTATTAAATGATATCAGCATTTTATTGTAACACCCTACTAATTATTCAAGTAGTATTTAATATAACATCTGAATATGATAAATTAATGTGATATTAATGTGAATACCAGTGAGAAATACCTCAGTGAAGATTTTACTCAAATACTGTATTAATTTACTATAAAAAGTCAAGTGCCATATAAAATTTAAGAAAGGAGCAACACCACTTAAATATGAAATGAAAATATATAGAATTTTACTTTCAGCTTTACCATTTAAGTTTTTTACAACTTGATTTAGGAATTCCATACAGTTGAAATGACTCATAAGGGACAGGAAATAATGCAGGTTAAAACCCAAACCCAACAAAAAAAGACCCAGCACTCAAAACTAAGTTTATTCTTTGATATGTTGTGTTTCAAATTTATTCAATCCTTACCATGAAAGGCTAGTTGGAGCTGAATATAGTGCACATATAATATTTTCATTATAGGTCATACACAGGTAAAATTACATTTTCATAAAGAGAGAGTAAGCAGGGAAAGTGCAGACACAAGCAGCTTGCAAATCAAATAATACAATTGTTGAGACAATCACATAAAGGAGAGTTGAAGAACAAATTCAAATGTTTCTTCCCTCTTATGAGAGACTGGAATGTTAAGGGTTAATAACTCAAACAATCATTTATTTGCAAAAGCAGCAGGGTGCTTTGCTGAGACCAGGTTTGCACCCCCCAAATGAAGGAGAGGAGGAGGAGGCATTCTGGATGTGCGGTGGTGAAACCTCTGATCTTCATAAGATCAGCCCTCGTGCAGAGGGGGTGAGCACCCATCACCAGAGGATGACAACTACAAACTGACCTTTGTTTAGAAACAAGCTGGCCTTTGAGCCAGATAAGGGAAAAGGCAACTGGCTCAGATGTAAAACCTCATTCCCAGGGAAGTTGTCAAGGCATTCGGGATGCAAGCCTGAAGGTATTCATCCCTTCTGATAAGGCATGACTGGCTGAGAATAAGGCATGACTATGCTGAGAAACATTAGAAAACATCATAAATGTCATAAACTATCAAAGACCCACTGAACTTTATGTTGTGGGGGCTTTCCCCACCCTCAATGGATCAAGACCACAACCATCACTTTGAGCAATGGACATCTAAGTTGCGATAGTCCTAGCTGAATCCTTGTGCAGTGATATCTTTTCTCTCCACTATCTACTTTTATCCTTTCTTCCTCCTTTTGGGTACCTGAGACCTGCTGAAAGGTTTTGTGGTGTAAACTGGGCCTTTTGAAAGGATTTCCCTGGAAGAAAGCCAAGCCAACTCTCAGAGAGGCTTAATGGGGAGAAAAATATTAACCTTCTGAAGATTAATGACAAATTTGAAAGGAATGACCACCCAAGAGGAGTCAATTCTGGCTCATGCCCTCCCGATGAAATTAAAGTCTTGTGAAAAGAGAAAACACCTATATCTGAGCTTTGTAGTTTGCAACTCACTGTATGATCTCCACTCTAGTATTTATGCCTTACCTTCAATAATCAGTCAACAGTGTACCTTTGTCAAGTGGGAAGGAAAGAATGAAATGTCTCCTCTCTTTCAGAATTTCATCAGTATATCACAGTGCACCATATAAAGGAATACCGAACCTTAAAGGCTCACCTTTTCCTCACCTTTTTAGAGGATTACTGTAAATGATAAAGTCACATTTCAAAAAGCACTAAGGAGATAATTTAAGTGTACGTCAGATGCATGCATTTGACATTGTGATCTAAACTCCCTCCTTTGCCTCAGCCCCTACTTCTTGGCCACCTATTTCTGGAAATATGCATACTCACAGGCACCATGTTTTGTTAAACATTTTTGCTTTTGCACATACTCCCCTCCTCACCAAGTCTGAGAAGACACAGGTAACCATGTAGGTTTTTTTAATTTATAGAGAAGATGAGTTTAAGGACCTTGTCTTTGAATGCTGTGTTTTGGCAGACTTCCACAGTTGGCAGATGTGGGAAGTGAATGGATCCATGTAAGCAGCTGATATTTACAGAAAAAAAAAATTGTTTATTATGTGCTAGTTTAAGCCATGTTACAAGAGATTTAGATGTGTTATAATATGAAAACATCCTCTTAATTTTATAGATCTTGTCAAACACTGTAGGTGTTATTTCAATTATTTCTCAAAAAAGGTCTCTCCTTCTCCTTCTCCTTCTCCTTCTCCTTCTCCTTCTCCTTCTCCTTCTCCTTCTCCTTCTCCTTCTCCTTCTCCTTCTCCTTCTCCTNTTCAAAATAATTGTATATAAGTTATAGCCTTCCTCGAGGAGAGAAAAGTCTCTCCTATGCTTGCATATGGAAGCTTTCTGTCATTTTTATGACCTCTAATGAACTAGAGATTTTTTTTTAACTTTTTTTCATTTTGCTTTCATGGTCTTCTGGTTCACCGGTTTGTTTGGTTTTTTTAGGAATGCCTCTCTTAACCTATGAGTCTTTCAATTAATTTTCTAACAGTAACACAACTCCAATACAGAGTATTAGAAAGCTCCTGAATAGTTTGACTTTAAGTAAATTCTAAAGTAAGAAAGGTATGATTAAAAGCATAGTCTTGGTTTGTTAGATGAGATTTAGAAAATCTGCCTTAGTAACAGATTTCCTGGAAATGGCATGTGGATCCTGTTTAAAAGGTTAGTGATGACAATATGATAACATCAGAAATCTGATTGTAACAGTCTCCTTTAGCCTCAGAACAAGGGACTTCAACAGACTTCAATAAGAATTTGTTCCACCTCATTTCTGGACACCACTATTCACTGAGCTTCTGAGATTCACACAACTTTGTGATAGGCAGAGGTGCGTGACTGCCTTGAAGCTTAACTCTTAGATCTGTACTCTAGGGGGACTACTCACTAAAAGCTGGGGTTTGTCCTCAGGAAAAAGTAGTCAACTGTGAAATATAAATGAAACTATAATAGAACTGTGTAATTATAGGTAGAGGAAAAAAGAGTTACTGCTGGAAGGAAAAAGTGGTAAGAACTCCATACTCAGACAGTTTTGTCTTCACAGTGATGAAATAAGTATAAAGGTATATATTTTTAAAGGTATATACAACATTTGCAACTATGAAAAGCAAATGGCATAATGGGAATAAATTATATATTTAGAAGTAGTGTCAGCAACCCATCACAACCACAATTATTAACAAAATGCATGCTTTTGAATGCTTTTTTTTCTGGAAAACACTGGAATAATAATTAAAATAAAAATAACAGTAAAATAACAAATAATAACATTGGATAAAATATACACAAAATGAAGGGGACAAAAGCTGTTTCAAGTTTCAACTAGAGAAAAGATAATCAGGAGAAACTTGTCTGTACTCCAGTAGCTTGTTTTTCACCCACACACAGAATACAACCCTGAAATTTTAAGTGATAAGTAAATTATCCAGAAGTAAAACTGGAAAATTAAACCACCACACATATTCAAACATACCAATTACAGCATCATACCAGATGATAAGGTTAACATCCTTACAGGTCACAAGTTATTTCAGAACAGATAAACCCCAGATATTTACATCAATACTCTCAAATCAGAAGATATGGGCTAGTGATATTTCTTTTCAAGATATTATATGTATTTATCTTCCAGGTAGCCATGTGTCAGTATTGCTAGAAAGATATTTTTCACTTGACATTATCTATAGAGCTGTGCTCATTACTCAGTTCTTTGCATTGTGCATAATAGAAAAGTAGCAGAGTTCCCCTTCATGTCACATTCCTCTCAGCTACAGTGAATTTTGAGGAGAGGGGTAAAAAAGAACATTGTGAATGTACATTGAGACAATATATCATAAAAAACAGCTACATACAGCTAGACAGACTTTTTTCATTCAAATTACTGTCTATGTCCTTTATACTGTGGGAAACTGCAGAAAAGCCTAACCATAGCATACGTGCTGCAGTGAGTCACCAATGCAACAAAAATCATGTTACAGTTCTCCCAAATGCAGTTACCATATCTGGAAAGATGGGAAGCAGAACTCCTGTATAAAAAAGAACAGTGTCTCATCTGCAGTTATCAGCTACTAGGACAATTGTCAGGGAAACCACTATTGTTATTTGAGTGTTTTTAGAAAGCTCTTGGAAGAAATGAGATTTTTTTTATGGATGGCCCCACTATACTTTCTTATAAACAATTAAAGAATGAGAAATTCTCTGTGAGGAGATGGGCTGTGTTCCCATACTTGGAATATAGAGGTGGAAGGACAGAATGTTCTTGAAAAGCCACATCATGTCAATGTAAACAGAAAATTCACTAGACAGGATGGAGATTTGCTTCTATAGGAAAAGTACCCTTTTAAAGAAGAAAAAAAAAGAAAAAGTTTAGTCTTCTGAGATGGTGGAAATCTGACACCACCTTGGGTAATTATGTGTTCTTTAAACAGTGAAAAGGGAGTCAGCCCTAAGGGCCTGGATCTTCTGCACACTTTTTAACACTAAAGCTCTTTTCCTCAAATAGTAACAAGTAGGTGGCTGTAGGCACAAACTGCTTTCTGGTCAAGGGACAGATCCAACTGGAGGTCACATTTAGAAATGGAGTAACGACTCAAAGGGAAACTTTAGCTAGACTCTTCAAAACTGGGGTCAGGTGGAATAATAGGCAAAACAACTTGAAGCGCATAGGTGAGCCAGAAAATCACTCTAATTGAAAACACAAATGAGTGAACAACTGACATAAGGAAATAAGATTTACAAGTCCACTTGTTTATGAATATGAATCTAATTTTGCAGGTAGACTTGGTGGCTTTTTTGTTGTGAAAAGGAGGGTTCTCACTGCAGAAAAGGGTATGCTACTTTATTCTGAAAGCGAACCAACTTCCTGGAAATCAGACAAAGAAATCCAGGGGATGACCATCTACCTGCACATCATGGAGAGAAGGCCACTGCAAGTTATGATAATGTTGTTCATACAGGACTCAAAGTCTTAAATTAAGGATAACAGCATCATGATGTAAGGCTAACTAGACCTTCCAAGCTCTGTTTTTCCTTTACCTGGAAAATAATTCTTCAAGGAAGATGAAAGGGTAGAAAGGCACAAATAGTTCTCTGATCAGGAAAATTGCACAACATGTTTGATATAACCCCAGAGGAAGGACTTGAAATTATTCACTTGGATGGAGAATGGCAAGACTTTTGGAAACCCTCTTGGTTTGTTGGTTTTTTCAACAGCAGATGAAACTGAATACAACTTCTGTGATACAAATCTGCATGTGCTTGTGTGAATGTTTAGTTTATAACTTAAATACAATTAAATTTGAAGAGCTTTCATCCTGAATATGATTAAAAGATTCATGAAAGACTGTATTGCCATGTGTCATAGAAGGACTCAAAAATACCTGTTGATGTGTATCTATCATGTATGAGAGTTTGGTCACTGTAGAAATGACCATTAGGAACTAATTATCAAAACGCTATTGAGCCCAGTAATGTACTTATGAATTTGTGCCACTGAATTGAGTATAGTTTTAATTCTGAATGTACATTCCAAATCCAAGAGACTTCAGAACAAGCTGTTGCTTTTCACTCTTCTGAGAAAGAAGAAGTCTTTGTGTGAACTCATTTTCAGGGTAAGAGGACATCTTCACCCCTAATGTCTTAGGCGCTATTGCAACAAGTAAAGGGACCTCTTAGTGTTAAGAAACATCACTTATGAAAGCAGCTACGAGGAGCACTATGTGTTTCCCCCTCAGTTTCACTCAGCTGTCTGGCAAAGTTTCTTTCCTTGCATTTGTTGTAGTTTCATTATATATATATATTTAGGTTTCTACACTACAAGAGACCAAATGAAGGCATAGATTGAGTAAAAAGTTATTTAGATTATCTTATTTTAGAAAAGTGACACTTGTCTTTGCATATTTTAGAAAAGGTTTTACTAATCAGTTAGAAAGTGGGATTTCATACATGGATTTAGTGATATAAGTGTCTCAGGGACATTTGAAAAATTTACTCAAAACTAAATATAAGAACAAAAAGGAAATGTTAGGCTCTCTGTAAATAAATTCTATCTCAGTATGAATGGCAGACATATCATATATATATAAGATTAAATGTGTATCACTAAATTATGCATGGGAGAACATACAGGCATATCTGTGTCTGGCACAGTAAGCGGTTACATTAGTCCTCTAAATTCAAAGCTAATTCAATGGCTGATAATTAATTAAGATAATTATTGATACTTTGATAATCTTTGCAGCTTTTCATTGTGTCATTCACAATATGAGGATAACTAAGTGATAGTTTTCAAGATATCAGGCATGAGTCTCGTTACTATAGATATTTAGGAAAGGCATTCTAAAAGTTAGCAAAATTTACAAAAACATGCATCATATAGTATGCCTTTTTTCTCCAGCACAAGATAACAATATTTCTGCAGATGACTAAAATTTTATGATATCTAAAATAAACTAAACATGTTTAAGTGGAACACAGAGAAGAGAGAAACTCCAAACAAAACAAACAAACAAATGAACAAACAACCAACCAAAATCAAGCAAATATCCCAGGGCTGTAAATAGATTAAGACTTAAATCTAAAATTTCCAAATAAATGGCAAACTTTGTATTATTTTTGTTTCTCTCTCATCTGTAACATCTGTTTATCATGGGATAAATAACTCCATTTTAAAACAAAAGTTGAGATACTTTATATTTTTCTATGTATCTTACATGCATATACAATGTTGGTGACTTTTTCAGATATAGAGACCCATCTTTTTAAAATAAATAAAAGAAAGAAGCTGAAGCTGAGTTTCTCCCTTCATGAAATAAAATCTTATTTAAAACAATAACCCTCTTTTGTAAATCCATTTAATGGTTTATGGAAGTATTTGAATTTTCAGAAGCATTTTGTCAATAGCAGCTGATGAGATTCACTTGACATGGTGGAGATAAAACCATCTCACAAATACAGCAATTGCACACATTTCATAACATAATGTTTCAGACCTTTCCAAGAAAAGGACTGTTTACTCAATTTGAGTTCATAGTTACTGATGTTTAACAATAACACACTAAATAAAAAAAATTAAAGTTTAAAAACACTGACGCAGTTAATAAACTGTAAAAATCCCAAAAGTTTAGAATTACAACAATAACAACACAATATGAGAAAAAGACCCTTTAGGGCACTAAAGTAGGGTATTTTCAACTAAAAGCCCTAAACATTATTTCTCTACCCCAAAAGACAGCGTGAAATTTGAAACTTAACTGTGCCAAACATAAAGTTTAATAATTACTTTTACATTTTATCTCGCATGACATTTTGATCTTATTTGCTGGCACAATTCTAATTATTCTCTGTATTTTTTGTTCTCTAAATAAAAGAGGCATGCATTACTTATATCTTGCACTGACTTTAAAGGTTTTACAGCTTGGGGATCAACTGTTTCAACCCAAGCATTTTGTTCCCTGCCCAGTATTCTGACACGTGCCATGTGCTATTAACGATTTGATGAATGAAATGAAAGCATGTGACCACCTACCCACACACCTTGGCAGAGGTGCACTCCATACACGCCGACCACCTCCCAGGCAGGTGAGTTTGTTTGCACCTTCCAGGCGATATCCAGGGAAACAAGAAAAAATCAAGGAATCTCCAACACCAAAATGAAAACCAATTCGCCTACTGAAGGCAGGAACACCGGGATCATCACATGGCTCCAGATCATATTCTGCAGACAATAAAACATAATATATTATTATCTGGACAAGTTGTCTGCATGGAAAACAGCAAATTTCTTGCATTGTGTGAGCATGGAACAGCTGGAAAACACATATTTCAGAGTTGTGTTCTCTACTAAAACCCGATACTGTTTCCATACGTCTATTATGCCTGTATATAGAGTAATTATATATCTAATGTGTTCTACCCACACTACATCTATTTTCTTAATTTCAAGAGCTGTAATCAGCTTGTACTGTAAGTGGTTTACTCTAATTTTGTTTAATTACTTCCTTTGTATATAATTCTAGTTTCTTTTCATCTGAACTCCCAAACAGCTCTAGAAGTGCGAATTTCAGTTGAAAGAAATCATTGTGTAATGAAGAAAATATATTTAAAAATAAAAAAAAGGTTAGGTGAATGAAAGACATATGAACACGTTTTCAAAAAGTGTGCTTTTATAACTGCACATTAGGAATAATTCAGGAGGAGTCAGAATAGACTAAAGAAAAAAAAAAATTCAGGGCTGTTACATAGGAAGAAAATCAAACTCAGAAAATATATGAGCCACCCATTTCCCCATCCCAAAGAATATGCTGTGGAAGTATCACTCTTTGTTCATCCCATTTTCTCATATAATTTTTTCCTAAGATATCTATTAGCAAGTACTTCGAGAAAAAAGTTGAAAGAGATCAATTTAACATCTAATGGTTTGATTTTATATTCCTTACAATATGATTGAAAAGACCCAAGAGATCCCTTCTGGCAACACATAAGAAAAAATGTTTTCTAGAACATTAACTTGGAGGTCAGTAGAAAGTAAGGTCAAATCTACCTATTTAGAGGAAGAGTCTCCATTTAGTCAGGGACGAAACGAAACCAAAGTTTCTGAGTGAGTCTTTAAACATCTGATATATGGAATAAAATAAATAAATAAATCATTCCCTTTAGTAACTGTCTTTTAGGAAAGTTGTGAATATTAGATGCAGTCCATGAACCACATCAGTTTCTACTGGCAAATGTTGTAAGTTTCAGAACATATGATCTACTAGCTCTACTCAATACTGCAGAGGCTAAGATAGACATGGAGATACCCTGTAGCATACCTTTAGGCACGCAGCAATTTTCATGACCAATTTCTATGTTTGACAACATTCAAAACAGGTGTTTTCACTAAACACTTCTTACTAAGAAAAAATGTATTCTCATTGTGTAAAAGTATAAAAACAGAATCACCTATTTGTTTCATAAAGTTAATGTTTGAGAAATAATATTTCTCAAAATGTGTATTTAATATAAATGATGGCATATGCTGGCTCTGTATGTTGTAGCAGTAGTAGATAGGACATAAACCCTCAATTGTGTTCCAAAAGTTCTGTGATACATATTTTTTGTTACTGTACAATTTTCCCCTGTCTTGGGTTATGGAATCAAAAATGTGTATTCTATTTCATCTGTTGACAGCAGCTGGGGAGATGTTTTTCTTTCTTGTAACTCCAGGGAGAGGGGGCAGGTGCCTTCTGTTAATGAGCCAGCTGTTAAAAACAGGTGGAGCAATGTTCCTTATCTCTCCCACAAGCTGTCCTCCCTCCAGGGGGATGTCTTCTGGTAATGGGCCATTAAGGCTCACCACATGACTGAAAACATTACATCATCCCATTGTGAGATGCTCCACCCAGTAGGGGGAGCCAAGCATTCCTACCTGGATAAAACTGAGACNCCCCTAGCATCCAAAATATTTTGAGTGGTTTTCTATAACTTGGTTAATGCTCTACTCTTTTGACATTGTGATAAACAAATAATCAGAGAAATAATTAATATTTGTATTTACATTTCAATCTTGTAAAACTGATGACTTCTGCTTTGGTGAGTCCAAAGTATCCAGGATGAGTGTATTTTAGCATTTAATAGGAGTAAGTCCAACACTATTGGTCTAATCAGTGAGGTAGTTTTTTCCTTTTTTAAATACACAAGCTAAATGAGATTATATTACTCATAAATAGCATGGTCATTTTTAAACATTGCCAATTCTCAAAAAAACTTATTGGCTTTTAGTTCTTGAAAAATGTTGTAGGAGAGTTGGATGTGAGTTCCTTATGTACTCCTTCCATAGAATGTACATACGCTTGTGCATTTCAACTAACGCTTGATTTATTCATGTGTGTTATGGGACAAGTGAAAGCTTCAGACAAGCCCTGCCTTAGCCCCAGAACCTGGCAGCATCTTAAATTTAAGGACTTACTCTAGTCCACAAGTTCTAATGATGGACTAAAGTCTATTTGTAAAAAATATTTATTAAACAGACAGAGATAACAGACCAAAGATCGTAATCAGAATTACTACACAGTGTACAACTAAAGAACAGTAGTAGATTACAGCCTAGAATAAAACACTGCACTATTTCAAGGTACCTATAATTAAAGCTAGCAAAAGATATAGTATTGTAATTTACCACCAAAATGACAATGATGTATACAGTTTCTTCACTTAACGCCTGGGGAGTAATTGCAAAATAGGCATCCCTACTCATGCGAGAAACTCCACACATTTCCAAGATCATGCATAGAGGATTTCTGATTTGTGAAAGTTTAGTGTGGCTTTTCTAGCTTGTGAGGAGTCTGTCAGTAAGAAATCCAGCTTACCTTCCAGATCCCACTTCAAAAGTAAGGAACACCTTAGTAAGAATGTTATTGGCGTAACATTCCATGTTACTAAGATGTTTATTGGCAGTTTGGAGATACCAGACCCCTGCCCATTTTGGCTATGGCACCCAAATAACTCACTACAAGACAGCTCATCCTGTTTGAGCTGTCTGACCAGCTAACAAACAGATAAGCTCTTGCTGGGGAGTGAGATGCCTTGCTACAATATTCACATCTGTAATTCTACTTCCTAGTAATGGAGATAGGGACAGAAAATTATTGAGAAATATATATTAAATGTCATCTAGTTTTAGAAGACTGGAAATAAGAAGCAGCAACAAATACTTCAAGTATTTTAAAGAGATAATTTGTACAAATACGTCAATAGCTAACAAGTGGTTTATTTTATTCTTATATATACATTTTATTTCAAAATCAGTCTTCAGTTTAGAGTCCTTTGTAAATCTGAGTTAGTATACCACTGCTTTTTTAAAGTTTCTATAATTTAGAACAAGTTAGTTCTTTTCTTCTGAATCAGTACCTTCTATCTTTGTAACTTTTTCCCCTTAATTTTCCTCCAAACTTCTTTTTTAACGATTTTAATGTTTCTGTGGGAACAGGGAAACTTAAAACATCAAATCACCGACATTCTTCTCAATTCTCTTGGCCATCTTTTTAAACCTTAACCACTTTTCTATGATAGAGACTATACAATTTTGATTAACTTTTTTTTTACTTTATTGTGTTTCATAATGTTTCTGTTATATGCAAGTGAAATACCATCTGGAACAGTTTCAGGATATTTAGCAGAATGGAATTCATTACCTGAAAATGTTATGTTGAAACCTTCATAAGAAATTGAAAAATCAGATATAAATCGAAGTTGTGCAGTAAAATTTCCAAAGAGACCAGCTTTAATTGTAGGGGGTAAAACTGAGCCAGTTAATCTGGCTACTGGTTCTGTGAAGCTCCCATCTTCAGTGATGAGCAAATAGTCATGAGAGCTCTCAAGGTGAAAAGTATGAAAAACCAGCTGTACACCTTTAAAAGATTTAAAAAGGGAGAAAAGAAAAGCATTTAATAGCAAGTCTTTCTATTCTTTTGTATGTAGGTGACACAGAAAACAATTCTTATGCTACACGGAAACATTTTGAGAAAAAGTTAGAATCAAAACCTGAAATTTTGAAAATAAAGTTTGGAGAAACCACATGAGCTTGACTGAACAATGTGTGCAATGTGGATGCTTTAAAACTCACTTTAAATCAATAGTTCCTGTAACTGAATTGGTGGCATTCAGTGCTATTTTTATACAACATTCCAAAAATTCAAATTTGTATAATTTTGGTGTTATTCAAGTTCCTGTTATAATTTAGGTGTTATTCAAATTCTTGTATGTCTCTTTTACTTATGAGATCTACATTTATTTCATTATTAACTAGGAGATGTACTTTAATCCTTGGCTGAAATTTTGCATTTTGTTTTATTTTTGCACTTCCTCCAACACAATTCTGTTTTTTAATTCTAAACTTCAGGGAAGTTTCCAAATACAAGGTCAAATCATATATAAGTTTTATGTATAGTCTTACATAAATATAAATTCATATTTTCTGGGACTGATCCTTTACCTGACATCATGACTCTTTTTCATTTGCCAACTTCTAATCCAGTAATGAATTAAATTTTGACTTACAGTTCAGTTTTCAAATACAATAAATTTTCAAATAAAATAAATATGATAAATTTATAAATTTACTGTAGGGAACAATGTTCTTCTTAGCACATTTTCTTGTACCTTTTTCATTTAAAATGTCTTATGAGTTTTAAACAAAAAAAATTCCAATCTTTAAGAAGATTTTAAAAAGCAGAAACTTCCCATATACTTCTCAGTAAATTTTTATTATGTTTTGATTTAATGCTATGTAACACATTATTAGCACTTTCTGGGCTTTTTTCCTTAGGTTATTTTACACTGTCCCCTAATGGATAAGATGACAAGATCAACTATGCATTCAAATATTACTCTACAGTATATGTAACAAAAAGATATATATAAGTTTTTGCTCTAACTGTTTATGTCTGAAATCTAAGGTTACCAATACACAGATCAAATCTGTTCCTTTATGCTTATTAATAGTGAATAGCCAACAAGGTCCTGGCATCTTTGACTGAAAGAAATTTAGAGCTATTTAACAAGTAGCCATTATTTTCCCATATTTTACCTCTTCTACTCTTTTCCATTTTTCTGAGACTAAAACACATTGCCTCTGGCAACCGCTAAAAAGAATTCTTCCTTTGAAAAATAAACACAAACTGGAAATCCCACCTTTGAAGCTATTTATTTTGGGAAGCTAAACTTATTCCTCAAAGGAATGGCAGAAAGTGCTGGTTAAACTCATAAAGGACATTTTCTTTTTTAGCAATATGTCTGATTTTTTTTTTTCCATATAGACATTATATATATGCAAAACATATTGGATACTTACCCTTGCCATGGGACACTTCAATAGTCCAAGTGCAGTTTAAAGAGTTTGGGTAAAAATCAGGAAAACCTGGAGAAAGAACAGTTCCACTCTTCCCATGAATATATCCACCACATAAAGCTTGAGGGGAAAAAAAAAAAAAAAAAAAAAAAAAAAGAGCTTATCTTGTAAAAAGGTTTGAGAGAGAGAGAGTTCGTTTTTTAACTACACTTAAAATTAAAACTGGTGTCAAGGATTAAAATAAAAAGTTAATTAATCCAAAATCGCAACATTCATTTTGACAATTTTTTTTCTTCTAAATTAGTCTTTGAAATGGAGTTTATTTTTCATCTACAGCCTCTCGTGTTAGTCAGTAGAATACAAAAATATTTTTATTGCAAATATTATTTCCTGTTGCAGGAGTATGTTAGAAATAAGGTGGGGTTTTTTTGTGAAGTAACTCAAAAAATATATTGCTGCTACTTTTCTTTCACTAAATATTTTGAAGCACATGCATGCAACTGCATTTTTAACAAACAAAATACTTACATAAAAAGCACAATTTTTTCAAATAACAAAAGTTTGATTATTACTACAATGCTCGGGGGGAAAAAAGTATAATTTCCTCTTTTTCAACTATTTAGATTGCCCCATCATAAGTAATTTATTTGTAATTGAACAGTTTGGAAGACATGAGAACTATGCTAGAAAATATTTTATGCATAGTAGAATTTTCTAAGCTAGGCTGTTCAAATTTGCATAGCAAATTAATTAAAGTTTAAGATTTCCATGCTGAATTGCTCACAGATCTTATAAATACAGCATGACTGTGCTTTTCACACATCTCTTGTTGTCCACTTTTTGTGCTGTTGTTTTTTTAAAATTTTAATCTACTAAATATTTAAACAATAAAACAACAAAACATTAAGATGCTTTTAGTTTTCTTCCTCACATAGAGTGATACACTTTGCCATTAACTAGATGGAAAATATGCATGACAAAATTTTCAATGAACTTGCAGTACCTTTATGTAGATATGTAGATGTGTGGTATATATATACATATAGTTGGTTTATAGCTTATTCCTTTTTTTTTTTAAATTTCTTATTAGACTAAGGTTTTTGTTAAAGACTTTATGTTTTTTTGAATTTATGTAACTTTAATATATTTATAAGTAGAAGGAAAGGAAATGCTTCCAGACTGGTTTTACCTGAATATAGTTATTTCTGCATGCAAGTATAAATTAAAACACATTTGACTAACCCCACATTAAATATATGGTTGATAATACTTAATAATAAAAAACAGCATTACAGACATCAGGTTTATAGTGCCATAAATGAACAATAATACATTAATTCAAAAATTCTTATCTTATTCTATAAACACCACAGAAGGAAGAAAAATATTTGACCATGCAACATTATTGAAAGCAGACATTACATATTTCAAAATCAATTACATATTTTAAACAAAATTTAAAATATGGAATTGAAGTGCTTTAATTTAGATCTCACTCAAAAATTATTTTCATGTTCCATGTTGGCATACTAGCATATTTTGAGTATGCCACATTACTTAGAAGGGACCTTTAACCACCTTGCATTTGTACACAAGTATATTTCTTCTTTGTTGGCATGAAACAAAGCAACATGCTTTTCCCTTAGGCATTTATTCTGCTAAATTGATTTCTGAAGTTAAATTTTTTAGAACATCAGTACTCTAGAAATGAGTGCAAAATACTCATTTCCACCTCAGTTAAATCTGTCACATATCAAAAATTTGGGTCACAGCTTGTTGAGCCTCAAAAGGCACATACACTAATAGAATGATTACCTAATAGAGTGTGAGTTCTATTCCATGTTTTTAGACCAGTTAATACAATGGAGTTTAATCTGTGACGAAAAGAATGAGAGACTGAATGTATGTTGAACCCTTGTGTGTTGCTTGCCTAGAGAACATACTCCAGAAAGGCTTGACATTTTCTCATACACTCACACGAAAATGGGTGAAGAACCCGGGGAAAAAAAAAATCTCTTTCAATGAGTGAAAATTAACTAGCTCTTTCTGATGTTTAACTTTCATATGCAAAATAAAAGTGTTAAATATTGATATTTTGACTCAAAAATACATCCACACATTTTATTACAAAGTAAGTAGAAAAAGAAGAGAATACTATTCAAACTTCAGATTCCTTTGCATTTGTCAATTCATTGAGGCAAAGCAAACAAGGAAAGAAACCCATGAAAACAAGGAAAAATTCTAAAAATGCTTTGTGCCTGTACTTGTAAAGGAGGAATGAGTTGCAGTCATTACAAGATGAGTGAGTTTGTATGCTAGCTTAGCCAACTTCTATATTAAACTTTTGGTGGTTTAGATGTTTTGAGTATGGGGCCAGAAGGCTGTAGTGAGAGTTAGGAGAAGACTAGTCCTCAGATTTAACAAAATAGTTTAAAGAAGAGCGAGAAACTAAAATACTTTGCTGAATCTAACTCTAAGTTTGTCCTCTGACCTTCCATTGTAATCAATGAAAACCTTGCACCTGAAAAGCAAATTACAAATACATTAATGCAAGTAATTCACTAAAGCAAGAACATTTTTTTGCTGTTGTTCTGTGGTTTCTATAAGAGGGATTTTGTAGCAACTATACAAGGATTCTATGAAGGAATTAAGTTGATTCAGAGGTTCACAGAAACAGAACTTAGGCAAAAAATCCAATTACAGAAAAGAACACAAATATTTGCTGGTTGTGCTGGTTTTGGCTGGGGTATAGTTATTTTTCTTCTCAGTATGGGGCTGTGTTTTGGATTTGTGCTGAGCACAAGATTGATAATATAGAGATGCTTTTGTTATTGCTGAGCAGGGCTAACACAGAACCAAGACATTTTCTGCTTTTCATGTGTCACACTGGTGAGGAAGTTGCGGGTGAATGGGAGATTAGGAGGAGACACAGCAGGGACAGGTGACCACAGCTAACCCAAAGAATAACCCGCACCATATGGCACTACACTCAGTATATTAAGTGGGGAGAAAAAGGGAAAATGGAGAAGTTCAGACTGATAATATTTGTCATGTTAAGTGACCATTACATGTGATGGGGCCCTGCTCTCCTGAAGATGGCTGAACATCTGCTGTCCTTGGGAAGCAGTGACTAGATTCCTTGGTTTACTTTGCTTGTGTGAACAGCTTTTGTTTTTCTTACTAAACTGTCTTTATCTCAACAAAGGAGTGTTATGACCTTTAGCCTTCTAATTCTCTCCCTGATCCTGCTGGTGGGAGTGAGCAAGCAGCTGTGTGAGGCTCGGTTGCTGGCTGTGGTTAAACCATGAAGTAATTCAGCACTTTAAAAAATGCATCATGAAAGCCCTAGACAATGTCATACTTCATATGCACCATTAATTAAAACAATTAACTAACCAAAATTTCAAAGCAAAAATATGTTAAGAAAATTAATTACATTGGCTGATCATGGTCTATCCATTTTAGTATTGAGCATCCTAAATTTTAAGCAATCATTTTAGTATGCAGTACTTAGAGTTTAACATATAAATTAAGTTTATTGGCTTTGTTATGAAAGTATTAGTTGTATGGCACCATTTTGATTCACAGTTGAACAATGACACCCTGCGAGAATCTGAATTTTTCTATTTATGTATATGTGCCTCATTTTTTTCAGTACTTCACTGAAAGCTGATACAGAGATGTAAAGCATGGCTTTTAATAACAATAAAATAATTTTTTAAAAGTGTGGCTCCTGCTGCAATTGAAGGGAGGAACTAGTAGTAGTAGTTCTGAAAAAGAGTAGATTAGCTTTTGTGGACTTTAAAGCTGCCATCAGAAGAGCTTGACACTTACCATCACAGCTGGGTAATGCATGATTCCACTGATGGTTTCTTTCACATATGAGAGGTTCTTCATCACTCAGTGTATATCCTGGATCACAGCTGAAGGTTACTGTGGAGCGGATATTAAAGTTGTTACCATGGCGATGGCCATTCACAGGAATTCCTGGGTCAAGGCAGGAATCTGATTCCAGAGTAACACCTGAAACACACAGATTTAATTTCGGTTTTTTTCACCTTTTTTTAGATAATTAACACAGAAAAAACCCAAACAAAGCACAAAACAAGGAGAAAGAAAGAGCTTCCAAAAGATCTTAGTCAGCATTGCCTGAGAACTGATATGGGATATAAAACCCTTTCTTTAGCTGTTATCTGACTCACAGAACAGTTTTCCAATTTTAAATTTCATAGAATAGAAAAGTCCAAATGAAATAGAAAAAGACTGGAGCTTTAAGGTATATTTTGCCAATCAATTAAAAACACCAAACCAGTAACTGTACTGGACATCTGAAACTATAGGTAGATACTACAGTTCAAAGTATGAGTAAAAATTTTGCTAGTATATAAATCATATTTGATTATTTCATCTATTCAGTTTCTGATACTGCAGAAAAACTCAATTTTCCTCTGCATAGTTACGATTATTTGGTACAACAAGAAGAAATGTTGAAAAACTGCACTTGAAGAGCTCACAAACTATTGAATTCTTACAGATATTATCCTATGCATGGAAAAAAGGAAACACAAATAATATTGCTTTCAAAATTGTACAGCTCTTATCTGACAGAAAGAGTCTCTGGTAATTATGTCTTACGGGAGAGACTAAATTGTTTTTGGCAAATAAACCTGGAGCTACCCACTGAAAAAAACTCCCTGAAATTATCAAATGAAGGCTCATTTACTGCACATTATACATTGTGTTTCTAGTGATAGCAAATGATTGTGGAATTTAATAATATAATGAGCAATAATGTATACACATGAGGGAAACAAATAGACACTCTCTATTAGGATGACAGGAATTTATTTTATTTTCTGTTACTATGTGTGGTGAATTGACCTTGTCTGGCTTCCAGTTCCCCACTCAGCTGCTATCTCATTAGTACTTCAACATACAGGGGGAGAGAATAAAGTAGAAAATAACATGAAGAAACTCACGGGCTAAGACAAAGACAAGATTACTTAATAATTACCATCACAGTCAAATTTAAGAAAAAATAATTTAACTTATTGCCCATTAAAAATAAACTAGGATGGTGAGAAACAAAACCAAAAATTAAAACACCGAAAGATTGCTCCCCATGAATGAGGCTTGCATGGCCAAGTGTTAGTTAATAGACAGGGGTGGCTACAGGAGCAGCTTCTGTGAGAAGCTGCCATAAACATCCAACATGTCCAACAGAACCGATGAAACTGGCATCAGGATGGGCCTGCTGCAGGCAAAAGCTGAACACCCCAGAGATGGTGGTAGAGCCTCTGGGTTAACATAGGAGGACACAAAAAGCTGCTGCAGAAAACCAGCAGCCACAGAGAAGAATGAGAATGTGAAAGCAAAAATTCTGAGACCCTAAGGTCAGTAAAGATGAAGAGGGAGGAGGTGCTCAAGGTTTGGAAGCCCCTTGCAACCCGTGCTAAAGATCATGGTGCAGCAGCTGTCCTACTGCAGCCCATGAAGGTTCACAGTGGATCAAGGGTCCACCTACAGCCTGTGCAGGACCCCACTCTGGAGCAGATGGATGCTCTAAGGAGGCTGTGACCTTGTGGGAAGTCCACACTGGAACAGGCTCCTTGCAGGATCTGTAGCTGGGTGGAGACAGGAGCCCACACTGGAACAGCTTTGCTCTTAGGACTTGTGACCATGTGGGAGACCCACACTGGAGCACTCTGTTCCTGAAAGATTGCTCCCCATGCCAGAGCCATTCATTAAGAACTGTAGATCAGAGGAAGCATTCAAATTTTAAATATTCATGAATGACTGTTTCCTGAGGGAGGAACCCAGTGTTATAGGAGAAGAGTCTGCGGGGTCCTTCCACCAAGGAGAAACATGCAGCAAAGATAATGTGTGATAAACTGGTCACACCCTCATGTCCTGTCCCCCTGCATCTCTCAGCAAGAGGAGGTAGATAAAATTTAAAGTGAAGTTCAGCCAGAGAAGAATGGAGAGGTAGGGGGAAGGTGTTTTTAAGATATAGGCACCTGGCATCTAGCCAAGGTTCTTCCACCACAACCGCCTTCTTCACAGGCATTCCTAGTTTCTAAGGGCTAAGAAGGTGCTGGTCCTCTTAGATGCTTGTACATCTCTAACAGTTTCTGTGGAAGTTGTACACTCAGTTTACTGCTTCTACCCTGCCCTGTATCATGGACTACCATACCTTAGGAACAAAGTAGGAGGAATTCAAAAGGAAGGAAAAAAATGATTTATCAGGGCATAAAGTGAAGGGTTCAGAACTATACATATGAGTGTTGGAAGCAGGACTGCAAATGTTGATGTCATAAATAATGACTCTAGATTTCACAGAGAAATATTCTGTGTACCCTCCAGCTCTTCTTATATCTCACTTAGAATTCAGATTTGGAAGCCTATGATCTAGTTTTCACGAGGTAACCCTGACATACTTAAATTCTAGACAAATAAGTTTCTCCAGACTTGACTGCACCATATTCTTAATGCAAATGTACTGCTTTAGCTCACAGTGCATTTTTAGATTCCCTTTGCCTGGATAAAATTGCTTAATATAGTCTCAAAGAACCCATTTAAGTCTATAAGATTCTGCACTGTGAGTGCCCTTAATAATTTCATCTGTATGAAATTTTAACTTTAATACAAGTTAGATTTTTTCCCAGACAAATAATACTTCATATTTTGAAATATGTTAGTGTAGGTGGAGGTCAACAGCAGCACTCTTAAAACTCCTTCCTCTTAGGGCAACCTACCACCCTGAACGCATCAGCTGCTTTGGCATTCTGAGTCACACATAACAGGTAAACTCCTCAGTTTCCTTTTGAAATGATAATTCAAAATTACATTGACTCCATTGTTTCACATTTTTGCTAGACCAAAAGCTTTAGGAAATTTATCGACTTCCAAATTTCTTCCTGGTAGTGTTAAATAAATAAACTCAGGTCAGGCAACAGAGTTTCATTCCCAGGGAAAAATATTCAGTATGTAAGTTTCAGAAACCTTGAACATAGCTGAAAAGAAATAATTCTTTTCTTCTTTGCATGAAGATTTGATTATTTTTCTTAATAAGAGATAACCTAAAATTAAATAATGAGCAATACTGAGTCCTGACTACAAAAAGATATGAGAAATTTTGGAACAACAGTGATAAATGTGGTTGGAAAATAGTTGTAAAGTGTTGATTGAGAAGGAGCATAGGCAGTAGATCAAGCTCTAGGGCAGGCTGCAATTATTAGCTACTTGGGACCATGACATCATTATCACACTTTACCCCCTGCCTGCCAAGACATACTTTCTCTAAACAAGTACAAATCTTTTAATGATTCCTTATGTGTTATATTTTCCATGTTAGTAACCTTCTACTCTTTTTAAACTGTGTCACAGTCTGGACAAAATAGTCTCCCTGGTCATCAAATGAAGTGAAATTATTTTTGAAAAAGTCCTACATAAAACAGTTCTGTAGACAAAACACAAGTGTTTTCTGAAATTGTATTTTGGTTTCTAGATGATTAAATACAATGTCTAGAAGATTCCACTTTTTGCAATACTACTACATTTTTCCCTGGATTATATAAGTTCTGTATGGCATCCAAATTTTTTTCTATTGTATCTCTATTTTGTATTTGTTCAAGTCATTTCCCCTTCCCCATTTAGGCTTAGTATTTTTTTGTTGTTGTTGTTGTTTGTTTGTTTTACACTCTTTCTTCAATTCATTTAGCTTGTTTTGAATTCTAATCTTCTCAGTCATAGTGCTTGCTATAACTGTAGGTTGGAATCATCCTCAAATTAACTGTTCTTATATTGTCACCAAATCATTAATAAAATATTTTTTCACAGCATCACAGAAACTGCATAACAATTGGGGGTGGAAGGAACCTCGGGCAGTAATGTAGTCCAAACTCCCTGCTCAAGCAGGGTCACCTAAAGCTATGTGCAGAGGTGGATGCATTTCTGTATTTATCTTTAGTATCTCCAAGGATGGAGATTCCACAGTCTTTCTGAGAAACTTTTTCAAGTGCCTACTGTACCTTATTGTACACCTTTAGTACTGTAATAATTTCATCTACACTAAATTTCTATATTTTTCTCTGAAAGATTTCTAAAAGCTTTATGAATGTGAGCACAGGACTGTTTCCTCCCCTTTTCATTTCCAAATCTACAAAAGCTGTTAACCTGTAAAGAAAGAAATTAGGTTGGCTTGACATAATCTGTTTTTTGTCAAATACAAATCATTTATTTCTAATAATTTTGTTTATCAGCTTGAAACTTGTATCTTTCAAGAGCCAAGATAAAACTTATGTCCTGGATCCTTCTGGTCCAAATATCATCTTTTTCTTTCTTCTCCATGCTTGCTTGGAAAAGTGTGTGCCCTTTTGATTTTTTTTTAAAACTTCCTTATATATTTGAATTTTCAGACATAGATTTCAGTGGAATAGTCCTTCCTCTTTGCCTCTGAGTATAGCACAGAGAATTTCAACATCAGTGAATGTTGAAATAAAATATATTTAATTATTTCAATATTGTTTAGTTACTTCTCTCCATATGTCTTACTCTTACCTTGAATATGTTCTCTTAATTATGTCAAGTAAATGGTAAAAATTATTCTTTTCTACAAAAGTTGCAAAACAGGAACAAAACATTTAGTCTTGCCTGTGACTGCTGATTTTTGGTCAAACTTTTTTTGAGTATTTTTTTCCCCTTATTTGAATATTTTTATAGATATTTTTGTTACTGTCTATCTCTTGCTCTTAGAACTAAATATGTACTTTAGATTTTTGTGTTTGAAGTAAAGCATTTGGATTTAAGAAATAATTGATCAATTTGCTTTGCAAATTATCATGTTCTCTTATATAAGGAAAGAAAAATTTCAAGCATACTTTAATAAGCAAAGGAACAATTTACATTAAAGAAATCTGCAGGTAAAGTATTTCCATCTGTCTTTGCTTAAGAAAAAGACTAAGACTGAATAACCGTCTTCACAGAATGAGGAACCAAAAACCTCCCACAAAAACAAATAACCAACCAACAAGCTAAACAAGCAACCCTACCCAAAACACAAACTAGGGAAGCTGAGAGATCAGGGAAACATAATTGAGGCATGAAGCACACTTGCCAAAATAAAGATTAATTATTTTTAACAAAAAATGAATGCTTTATCAGTCGTTTTACTTAAAGAATGGTTTACGCACTTCATTTTTTTTTTCTTTGCTTAGATGCATAGGAGTTAATCTATACTGTCTGCATTAGCTATGTTTGAAGTGTCATGAAAAGGCTGAATGACAGACATTTAAGGAGAGGAATGAACAAATTATTTTCAGATCCTTCATAGTAACTTTAATGGGTTACATATTTATTGAAGCTATATTCCAGTCATATTTTATCTTAATAGAATATTACTGACATCTCAGATTCAATTCAGTTTCGTTTATTTTGAACCTTTTATTTTAAGCAAGGTTAAGAGCCTTCAGTTCACAGTGCAGTGATTTACTTTATCATCAAAGTTGTAACTCTAACTGGAAGATTTCAAAGATACTTCCAAATAAGACAGGTATTTGGACTTCCAAAGAAAATATTCAGAAACATTTCTTAAAACTTAAAATTGACTACCTTGTCTTCTACAAATCTAAGAAATGTGAAACAAATAGAAGTTCTGTTGTGATATTTTTAAAATTAGCATCTTATATAGTTAAAACTCCAAGGGAAATCAAAATATAATTTTAGTCTCCTGTGTTTCTGGCAGATTACTCAAGGTTTCCATTAGGTCTTTCTACCTGGTTTTGCTCTTTGAAAACACTGACTTTATGTACTTAGCACCTCCATGTTACTAGTTACTGTGATGATTTTCCCCCTGCGATGTACACAATTGCCAATACAGAGTAAAGGATCACAGAAAAGCTACAGGAGCTCCTGGCGCTGACTAGCGCAAGAAGATAGACTCTGCAGCAAATTTCAGCTGTGTTATATGAACATATAGAACACAAGGCAAAATGGAGACAATTTTAGCTCTGTGAGAAATCTAGTGTGAGGAAAAAGACAACATGAACCCTGAGGCTGTGATTGAATTAAGAAGTCTTGTGGAGCAAATGCACCAATATAGGTATGAAGTGTTTAGCAAGCTTCTCTGCACAACTTTTTTTTACATTTGTTCAAGTTTTGATGTATAAAATACATCAAGGATGTATAAAATATATCTGGACACTCTTCCAGATTCAATATTACAACAAATTTACAGCGATCACATTAGTTTCCAAAAAAGAACAATTGATAAAATTGATGTTATTAGGTTAGCACAACTGCCATAAACACACAAGCTCTCTTCAGTAGATAATTAAGTGAATGGTTGTGCTACCATATAAAGACCAGTGTGACTTCAGACAATTTAATATACATAATTTTATGCACTTTTAAAGAAAATGTTATTATGATTATTCTGTAGTTCACATGGAGATATTAATATTGTTTTATTTGCATTTTTGAACCATTAGAGATGAGGTGTGCAAGTCTGTTCAGCCCTACAAAAAACAGAGAAAAAGAGAGAAAATGAAATTTAGAGAGGTTAGGCAACACCTAAACAATATATCTTTACCACAAGGGCAAGTTTCTAAAATTACTTTGCATTTAGTTAAACAACTAGGTCTGTAAGGACCCTGAATAACATAAAAGAACTCATGAAGAAAAACAATTTCAAAATTAATATTTCCAGAATTATCTGTCAGTACAGAGTAACATAATTTGTTCTTCCACAAATATAGCTACTGAATTTTATTTGTTTCCATTTGTCCGCTCATTTTCTAAATGAATGTTTTTTTTCAAGATTAAATAAAAATATATTTGAGAAATACAAGACTTACTCTCATAGTGAATTAGGAAACCAACACTGGAACGACTGTTGTCTGTAGTGAACAGCAGATACATATAATTTCCAGTACTAATAAGGAACTGGGGTGCTTGTGTTCCATGGTATTCTCCAATTAACGGTGATGAATTAGCTGGCCCATCTCTCACTTCCAAAGTATCATAATTAACTTCAGTCTGGAATCTGAAAAGGAATGTGCAAGTCAGCTGGTGGATGGACAAATGGTGTTATTTTCTTCAATTTTTCGAAATGCAACCCACTTGTAACTGATCAAGAATAGCATACATAAAAAAATTACATAGCTACAAATCCATCCATGTATTACTACAAATAACAATTAAAGAAGGTTTCATGAATAATTTTCCTTGCTTTTTTTTACAGTATTGTAAAAAAATCGTAAGGGAGTCAGTATACTTTGGATCAGCCATATGACTTGCCTTCGGAAAGATATTTAGTGGGAAATCAGGGTACAAAAATGCAAATTGTCTCAAACAAAACTGAATTATGAAGATCCAACAATTTTTTGCCCTCAGGTTAAGAAATAGTTGGACATCCTACAAACATTTTCAGTAACACCTCCTTATTTCATCTCAATAATTTCATTATTTGATATTTGCTGTTTAGCAAAAGCTGTTTTATAGATAATCAAATGTTTAATTTTTTTTTCCCCAAAGATTTTATTCTAACATAGCTTGTTACTTTATTTTTACATTTTTGTCCTGTGAAATAAAGCAGTAAAAAAAATTGGATTTAAATCAAGCCTTCATTTTGAAATTTGCTACAGTTATAATAAACATGACACGTTAGTTTACTTTAGTGTTTCAGAAAAAGCCAACCAGGTAATATAGACAAGAGTGGAAAGTAAGGAGACTAATGAGAGTTGATTTACAAGAAAAAATAACATTAAAATCAACAGCAGAGTCAATGTGTCTGCCAATCACTAAACCACATCACATTTCTCAAGTTCATAATGGATATCTATGCACGCAGTCATCTACTATTACTTCTTAAATCAAAGAGCACAAATCTGCTCTTTCTCTAGATGAACTTGGACTGGCACTTTTTACATCAGGAGCTTTTCAAGATAGTTTGTGGTTATATCAGACTCTGATATGCTGTAGCATCTAGACCTTGCACACATTAATTTTCCTGGCAATGAAGTTTGTGCTATTACACAGATATCTACACTGCTCTAAATATTTTTGCATGCAAACTCATTATTCTTATTTTCATCTTTCAGAAACACGTATGTTGTGAGATTTTTCTTTTCTATTCCCATAAGGCTTGTTAGTTCAACTTCTGAGAGCAGCAAAAATCCCCACACAATACAATAGTTTTTTCAAAGTGAATGCCTTTAGCTGTCTTGACAATATGGTACACATTTAGAGGTCTAGAGATAAGAAACTATATTCTTGCTATTAAAAAAAGTGCAAAATATTAAACACTCAAGTAAAGAGAAAAATATGTGACATTCCTTCAAAATGTAAATAAACTTTATACTTAATTAAGCAATGATAACAGAATTACCAAGCTCCCATCCAGGCCGTTATATTTTACAGAACAAATAGCATTGTTCTTGCATAAACATCATCACAGACACTTCACTATTGAACAATATAAGAACAAGTTCAGTTTTAGCAAGTATTTAGTATCCTTTCTAGTACTTCTCTCATGGTTCCTTGAAAACAAAAGCACAGCCAGAAGTCAGAAAGCTTTTGCTTGGCTCTCAGATCTAATGGCTGCTGGGAAACTGACTTAGGCACTTCATATCATTCCTTCCTCTTCACACAGAGAAGTCTAGATTTATGGTACTTTATTTGGATAAGCTGAATAAAATCCAGACGATTGCTTTTACTACTATCTATCCACTCTGACAGTGGAATACAGGGCTTTCAGGTTTGCTAATACATGAAGCATTTTTAGACCCATTTCTGGCCGTGAAATCAGCTAAAATGGAATGGCCTACATCCATACTATTAAATACATCCTTTAGCCTGGTTGACAAACTCAAGGAGCGTGTTGGAGACTATTTCAACAATTTAGCTGCATAAACACGAGTTTTTGTGTCTGGAAAGACTCACTGACTCTAATTTAGCAACATAGCTACAGAGGGCATCACTGAAGTACTTGATAGTTTTTTAGTACCCATCCATAATTTCAGAGATAATACATTGATTTATCCTGCAGCAGAATGATGAAAGCAGTCAGACCCAGCTAGGCTGATTTAAATACTTTATTTGTACCCGTAATGAATAGACTCAAGATCAATAATTGAATTGTTCAATTATTTTGACAGTTATGTTTGTGAAGGAAACTAATTAGGAATAAAGTGCTCTCAGCCAGCAATTGTGGTTTTCTTAGCAGGGCAGTATGACAACAATGGATTGCAAACCCTTGCTGGAGACAGAAACCAGAAAATCACTCTTAACAGCAATTGATACTATAACAATGATCTTTATTCCCAGTAGATTCTTGCTCATGTCAAACTCAAATATGACTTTATAATTCACTTGTCTGATTTTAAGGGTTTAAGGCAATTAATTGTTTTTTGAATTGGGCTGGGTTTGTTGTTGGTTTTTATTATTAGTCTTTGCACTTCAAGACAATTTGTTATTGGAAGTTCCTCATCGCTAGTGAAAGTACCTAATTAGGAGTCACTTTTTGGGTTTTTAGTTTATTTTAATGTGTTTTAGCTTATTCATAGAGGTAAGAGGTAGGATGTCCTCCAAATGTACATAGATAATTTTAAAAAGACTTAGAGGATGCTGTGTTATACTATTCTTCATACAGTTGGGTTGGTTTTGGATACAGAGGTTAGATGTATAAATTATCAAACTATTTTTATCAATATTCAAAGTACCAAAGATCTTCAGGTCAACCATTATTCTTCTACCCCTTTCCTCATGACTTGAATCAATTCGATTTTACTTTTCTGCTACCCTTCCAGGCATTAGGCACAATCTGAAAGGCAAAATGTTTCAACATACACTAATCATAGGGCCATGCAGTCATTTGTTCCTATTTATGAAAAGTTTCTAAAGACTCTGGAAAGGCACATTTTTCCAGCAACATTAAAGCTTCATTAGCTAAAGAGTAAGATCTTTTATATTAATATTATGACATTTGTACAAAGCTTCATTCTGTTAGGTATGTCTTTGAGGCAAGTCATACAATAAAGCATAAAAGAGTTCCATTTTCCCCAAACTAGACCAAATACTTGACAAAAATATTTTATGTGTTCCTTATTTGTTTATTGATTTGTAATTTGCTAACATTATATCAGACAGCAGTCAGGTTTTTTTGTAAGCAATAAAAAGGTTTTCCATGGAGTTTTTGCCTTCGTGTTGACAAAAAAAATAATTTTACTGCTAAAGCAAGGTTATATTATTAACAAGATTTTTCTTTGTCTACCAAAACCAACATGCTGAATGGTAATACTCTTCTGCAATTGAAAGAATTAGGAAATAGCAATAGAATCCATTTGCTAATAATGCTGAGATAAAGTTGAAGTAGATTAATTGTGTATCTGATGTACTTCCAAGAGTATATGTGATCAGAATTCTCCATTTTGTATCAGGGTAAACACTAAGTTCTTGTTTAATTTCAGTGTAGCTCCATTTGTACACAAAACTCTGGAATTCTGCTAATGGAATATGTGTGTACATCTGTCTAAAATTCAGGAAATTAGGCCCTTAAACTGCCCCACATGTCACAGAAGCCTTTGTTTCTCATTAATTTTCTCCTGAAATACTGCCATCACACTGTTAAGGTCATGCACATTCAAACATCTGTAACTTCAGGCAATGCATTTCCTTTTATAAAATTTAAATACTCCATCTTATAACTAAAACTGTTATTTCAATTTAAGAAGACATCCCTGAACTTCAGCTTCTGATCATTAATTAAAAAAAATGCTTGAAAATAAATATAAACCTATAAATACTGTTAAGTCCTTAATGAGAAAAAAAAAAAAAGCATCTTAAAAATTCTGGAACTTCCTGCTGAGTACATTGGAAGCAAACAACACATTAGAAAGCTTTAATTCCCTACTTATAGGAATAGCATTGTGAGTGTTGAAATGAAGTTCCTTTATGGGTTGGGGTTCTTAAAGTACATACTTATTCTTCAATAATAAAACAAGTATTTATGCTCAGACTCTACTTCTTGTTTGACTTTATGATACTCACCTGTCAAAAGTGATCTTAATGGAATGTCCTGGTCTTGCTTCAATCACCCATTCACAATTAAGTGAGTCCTTGTAATATCCTGGCCACCCTGGTGGCAAGATAACACCACTCGATGCTGTCAAATGTCCACCACACGGTGCTGAAAGAAAAATAATGCATATTTGTAACATACAAAATCTTTCTAATATATTCATATATTATATATTCAAAGAAATTTCAAAAAAGTCAAATTAAAATGCATAGAAATATAAGTTTAATATAATTTTTAATGGTTTAACACTGTTATGAACACTTTGTTTTTTTCAGACTAATAAGGCCTGCAATGTATTTAATCAACATTTATTACTCTCCATATTTTAACACACAGAGCATGGCACTTGGGTCTGCCAGCCTTGCTTCTGTTGAAAAGCACAGTATCTTGTTAAAAAATGATACTGTCTCATCACATTTAGATCCAGTATGATTCCACATTTATGTGGAAACATCAGACAAATTGTTCCAAATTGTGCCATGGCACCTTTTTGAGTAATCACTGAGCTCAGTGGAACTGGCAGCAGTAAACATTCCATTGGATCAGAGTGGTTTAAGTTGAAAAGGATGTCTGGAAACCATCTAGTCCATTTCCGGCTCAAAATAACAGATTGCACAGAACCATGTCCAATCAGGATTGTGCCTTTCCTCCAAAGTTAGACAGTCCCTATACTTTCTGGGCAACCTGTTTTAATTTTGATCACTCTCACAGTGCAAGTTTTTTCTTATCTTTAAACAGAAATCCATGTATTTCAGTTTCTGTTCACTGCCTCTTGTCCGGTCATTTTACACCACTGAGGAGAGTCCACATCCACCTTCTTTAAACTGTCCTATCAGTCATCTGTACATATTGACAAGATTCCTCTTGAGTCCTGAGCCTTGTCTTTTCCAGTTGAGACAAGAACAGTTTTTTCAACCTCTTCTTGTATGACAGATGTTCCAAGTCCTTATTTATCTTTCTGAACTTCACTGGACTCACTGCTGTATGTCCACATTTTTCTTGTACTGTGGATCCCAGGAGTGCTCACAGTGCTCACAACATAGCCTCACCAATGCTGGATAAATGGGAAAGATGTCATTTATTCTCAGTCCATTTCTCCTGCCTCTCTCATCCCTCTGAACAACAGCACAAACAACTGGTACACCAGCCACTTCTCCCAGTTTTACATCATCTGCAGACTCACTCAGAGTACATTCTGCCTCAGTATTCAGTTCAGTACTGAAGATTTTAAACAGTATTGGATAGGGGATTGACCCCTGGGCTACACCTCTATGAATTAGTCTCCAGTTGTACTTCGTGACACTGCCTACAATTCTATGAGCCAAACAGTTCAGTCAGTTTTCAGTCCACTTCACTGTTCACTTCTCTAGTCCCTACTTCACCGGTTTGTCATTGAGAATTTTGTATGACACAGTGCCAAACACGTTACTAAAACTGAATATCCGTTACTCTCCCCTCATCCATCAGACAACTCATTTTAACGTAGAAGACTATTAGGTTGGTCAGGCATGACTTCCACTTCATAAATCCATGTTGATTACGCTCAATCACCTCAGTTTTCTTCATTTTGTCCTAGTTTTGGCTAGGACAGAGTTACTTTTCTCACAGTAGCCTTTTCTCACAGTAGGCAGAGTTGGGAGCTGTGTGGGCACACCTGGGTAGTTATTCTACACCACCCATAACTCCTCTGGGGGTCAGAAGTCAGGGATTTCACTTGCAAGAAGAAGAGAATGTGACATGGGGTGAAGGAAAAACATGAGCAGGAGGATCTGGGGAGCGTTTTGTCTTTGTAATGGTTGCCACTTACACATGGAGCCTGGTTGGTCAGTCAGGCTGTGGGTGAGCACTTTTTTGTATGTAAATCACCCTCTCTTGTATATTTTTGTTATTAATATTGTTGTTCCTACTATCTTAACTCATTGCTGTTTTCCTGTCTCAACTCAGAATATCTGCCTTTTGTCTCCCTCTCACAGGAGGGGGTGGAGGGCAAAAGAGCAGCAGCATGGGGCCTAATTTCCAGCTGGGTTTAAACCACAGCACATGTTTTAGAAACGGCTTCAAGGAATATTGTTTGATCACCTTTCTCACTGATAAAGATGAGACCTGTAGCTCTTCATATCTTCTCTCTTTCCTTTCTTCAGGACTGGAATTTGCTTTATTCCAGTCCTCAGGGATCTCCCTGGTTTAAATCAGCGTCCTAAGATATTGAATGACCTTGCGATGTCATTGGATGGCTTCTTCAGTGTCTTGACTGCATCCCATCAGATTCATTCCTGTATGTCAAATTTGTTTAAATATTCTCTAACTTGATCCTCCTCCATAAAAAGTTTAAAAAGAAAAATGTATTGCAAGAGGGCTGTGAAAATGACAGGGCTAGACAGGGAGCATTTTTCAGAGTAAAATTAAAGGACTGTGGGGCAGGATTAAACAACAACAGAAATGACAGAACAAATTTAGGAAAACATGAGTACCTTAAAAATTTAAGCTGTCATGGCACAGGGCCTTGGGATGTTATGTTTTACTGAAGGCTATGGCACAGCATAACACAGGAACACTTTCAAGGTCAGGTAAATTTATCTTAGTGTCTTTTATATTGTCCTCATAAAAGAAGTCAATGGTATCATTATCAGAAAATTCCATATTTCAGTACAGAAAATCTTGCTAGATTTCTTCTGTTTCTCTAAGTAGTGATAAACCAGCCTATTAAGCCATATAGAAATGGATGGCAACATGAATTTGTGAGTTGTAAATTAATATGCTTAATTTTATGTCAATGTTTTTAGCAACAAAAAAACTAATAAGAGAGGTTATTTGATTTCACTTATGATGTGCACTTGTGTCTAGGGCTTTTTTCCAGATTTGTGTGGGAAATAAAAGCAACCCACAAATCCTGAAACACACCAAATTTTCTTTGCAGCAAAATGAAATGCCAGTAAAATGTCATTTACCTTACCATGTGTATAGTTAATGAGGAAATCAACTTATTACATAGTGTTTTTTAAATTAAATTTCATCATACTATGAACAAGAACAGTCATGAGACTGTTGATTCTCAGATGATTATAACACTTCATGTACATTCATTTACTTCATGGATTTCAGGTGTTGCTTACAAAGACTGTTATGTATAAAAAAACCACAGAACAGGGCAACAACAGAAAAACAACAGTTGTTCTGAAATCTCAATCAACTAGAAGCAAACCAAATCATGCTTAGGATTCTTAGTCCGTACTTTAATGTAAGCCCAGAAACTCTTTCAATTATCAAGAGAATCCACTTCAGAAAGGAACATATCCTGAACATAACTACTTCCTTCTAAAAGAAACAAAGAGCAATATATATATATATATTTTTAAAAAGTCCCAAATCAGTTTAATCCTTTCCTCATTAAAAACCAAGTAAACATTCAGAAGGTTCAAAGAAAGGATAACTGAGGGGTACCTATACATTTTCTGAAAAAGTAATTTCTGTAAGTTTTTTCTCTCTTTTTTTTGCCCATCAAGTGCTTATCACTGGCCCTTTATCTATGCATTTTCAAAAATAAAATTACAGTAATATTACGCTGAATATTTTAACAATTGAATCTAGAGTTTCAAAATGAGAAAAAAAATCTGATGAAAAACAACACCCTACTCCCTGCTTTGGAGTTATCTGGGTTTGCCCTAAGAATAAAAGGAAAACCCTGTTCCATTGTGTAGCATGCTTTAATTAGGATAAGGAATTTTGATAGTGCATCATCCAGTTCACATACGCTTCTTCTAACAGACTGCAGACATGGGGAGAGTTCTTAATGATTTCTAAATTTTCTTTAAAATCCACATTCTTATGAGAACTGAGTTCTCAAATTGCCCAAATAACAAGCAAGTGATATGATCCAGATCGTTAAGTAATTGCAATGACACTGAAATTAATGGAAATGTGAAATTCAGAAGGTTTGAATTAGTTTCTCCAAAAAAATTCTTTTAATTAAGAGTCTCTCTCTGTATCTATTGTTTAATAAAAGGTATACATTTTGAATGTAACTTTTAAAAAACATACTTTAGTCATTTATTAAATGCACTCATCTGCCTTGACTTTAGGATCTATCAGTTAAACGTCAAGCAATTCTTCTTACTGCATTTCATTCTAAGGAGAGTTTTAAACCTAAGGAGAGATCATCTTAGTCTGTTTATTTGCCTAGGAAAGAACAAGTGAATAAATTTGGAATTTTTTGGGAATATCATGGATATTAAACATAGCTCTGGTTTTCATTATATTTCTCAGGAATAAGTGTACTGCAGGTTATAATATTACATATGGAAATTCAGGTTTACTTTCATTTTAAGAAAGTTAAAGGGGTAAATTTTCAAAAAGGACTTTTATATAGAAGCTTTATTTACATCCTATGTGGTAGATAATTATGTTCTTCAGTGTGCTACAGCCAAAACTATTATAGCAGTTATAAATCACAACTGAGTAATGATGGTGACAATCAGAACTTGGAAACAATAGCAACCAGATTTGTAGAATGCTAATTTATTCCAAGAATATAAAAGCAAGCAATCTTGTTTCTATTACTGTGCTCTCACTTGACTGGAAGAGAGTTAAGATGAATGAATAACTTCAGGTAAAGCAGTCTTATTTATGTGCAAAAGGTAAAAAGTAAGCTGAATTTAAATAGTGTCATTATTCAAACTGTAGGTGCAAAATAAAGATTGTGCCCTTACCTTCACAACGTGGGACAGTGGAGCTCCATACTACATTTCCATCTTGCATAATACAGGTTATGGATTCAGAGCCTTGAGTCTTCACAAAGCCATCATCACAGTGAAAGGAAACAGAACTTCCCAGAAGGAATCTGTCTCCAAAACGCCTCCCATTTATAGGAATGCCTGGATCATGACACTCGTTCTGACCAAAGGCTAATAAAAACATAGCAATAATACTGGTAATAAAATCCACAATAATAGCAATAAATAATAAAAAACATCCTTTTAAACATTGTAACTTGGTTTTTTTTGGAGGAGGAGAATAGTTCAGTTGTAATACAATAATATGTAACACATATAACAGTAATATCTAATTAAAAGTATAGAAAATTTCTCAATAAAAAGCTTTGAATCCAATGACATTCACACACATGCAACATAGTTGGAATTCAGAAGTTTTTAGACATATGGGGCTTAGACACACAAGAACAATTTTCCTAAATTTTCTTCTGGACAAAATCCAACTCTTTTGCCTCTAGCATAAGGGAATTGGGGTTGTTTAACCTGAAGAAAGGGAGTATTGCTCTCTTCTCAAAGGTACCAAGTGATAAAACAAGAGGAAATGGCTTCCCCTTTTTTCTTCCTGCCATTTTTCAAAGGAGAAAAATTATCTCTTCCTATAAAAGCAAAAGACCAATTTAGGCATCTAAGACTTAAAAAAATTGAAATCAGTGAATTCCAGTTTTATGTAGGGAACCTTTCTAAACAATGAAAGAAAACAACTTGGCTACAAAAACTATTTGTTTAATTGACACAACACAGAAACAATGTGAAAGGTCTCAAAGACAACTTTCTTGTCAATTAACTTCTATAACCTTAGAAGATAATTTCTTCTAATGAATAAATGATAACCTCTGTATAAGTAGCATCTTTGAATGACTCATAAAACTTTTAGGAGAGCTAGCAGTCTACAGCAAATGTAAATGTTTTCTACATGGCAATGCTGTTACTAGTTTTCTACTGAGAGTACTGTTTAGTAATATATTTTTATATAAACAAAACAGAGGGCCATCTGTAGCCAGATATTTCTTAGCCTGGTTGCCCAAACAGGAGAAACTTATTTTCTCAGTAGCTCTTTATATGTACATGACCGGTAGGTCCACATGTAACAACTTGTTGTCCAGCTACAATTAAACTTTGTACATTTGAGGATTGCCTTCTCAAAGGTAGCACATTCTTAAAATTCTTAAAGGGACAGAAGCCAGATAGAAGAATGATTCTAAATTAGTATACTCTTATAGGAAAGACTTCTGCATCAGTTCAGCTCTGTTCTAGACACTAGAAAAACCAGAGAGTGTAGCTGTTATGTGTAATGCAGAAAAGACATCTCTGTTTTTAGGGGTTTATATTCTTATAGTCCACCCCATTCAACTAGGAAAAAAAAACATAAAAAAGGAAAGTAGGTTCCCAGAACTATTTATGTACATTGATGAGTACCTTTGTGCTTTTCCGATTACTACCTCAATATTTGGGATCTAAGATTAATAACTTTATGAACTTATTTCTGATGTTCCCATTGAGAAATATATTAAATTACATGCACTGAATACTTTGATGTGAATGATCTGGACTTTAGTTATAGGCTCTGTATTTACACGGTATGAACAAAAAAGACAAACAGTAAATAATGAAGATAATCACAATTTAAAAAAATAAATGATACGGATTCAGCTAATGAATACAAAGAAGACATCTGAAAATAGTGCAATTATATAATCAGGACAATTTCCTTCTACATTATAAATCTACATATAAATCTATATCTACATCTACATCTACATCTAAATATAAATATAAATATAAATATAAATATAAATATNTAAATATAAATATAAATATAAATATAAATATATAAATATAAATATAAATATAAATATAAATATAAATATAAATATAAATATTTTCTCTTTTAATTATTATGAAGAAAGCATAAAACTAGGCATAAAATAAGAAGCAGAAGTTCTTACTTGTGTAAGTGATATTAAATCCTCTTCCAGTGGTAGAGTGATCTGATTGAAATTCAAGTCTTACTATGTGCCCACTACTAGCCAGTTGAGAAGGGACCTCATTGCCAGAAAAGGTGCCAAGAGGTGGTAAATCTGAAATCCCATCATCTTTGATTGTAAGGTAGTCAAATTGAGGTTCTACATCAAAGTCGTTGAAAATCAGATGGATTCTGCTTCCTGGCTCTGAGATAATTAACCAAACACAGTTCATATTGTTTCCATATTCCTCAGGATAATTTGGAGAAAGAATAATTCCGGATGGTGTGGTGAAGTTGAAGAAACATGAAACTAAAGGAAAGAACAATAAGATCCTCAAAATACTATCCACAAACTTTATAAATACCTGTCTTCCTTTTTTTTTTTTTTTTTTTTTTTTTTTTCCCCTATAGAAAAGGATGGTTTTGAAGCCTGGATGTCAAAACTACTACACATACAAGCAAAAATGCTTAACACTTTCAGAACAGTTCTCCAATTTTTTCTTTTTTTCCGAGTGAATCCAAATTACTGAAGCAGGGTCTCCAAGAGATTAGCATGAGGCAAATACCAAAGAAAGTAAAAGTAATACTTGATGCATCAGAATTTGCAAAAAAATTGTCATGTTTGTGCTAAAATGAAAATGCAACCTCCAAATCTGAATGATTTTTTTTCCAAATATGCATTAAACTGTATTTATCAATTTAAAAAAAAATCAAGCACAAGGGCCAGTTTTGTCTGTAGAATATAAAGTTCATACTGATGTAAATAACAGTGGAAACTTAGACATGAATGAATCAAGAAATCTTAAGACTATATGGTCTGAACTTATTTTACCCTAGTTTCCCTCTGATGGCATATAACCAAACCAAAAAATTATTTATAGCTATCACCCTTTTTTACTCTTTTGAGCCAATTTTCATGGTTGCATTGCCTAACTGGTTTCAGAGTCCTGATCTTGTGACTGGTACTGTAAGCAGAAGTACAATATATTCAGAGAGGGGAAGACTCACTGAACATTAGTTAAGACAAAGGACAACCATTATTCAGCTCTTCAAATGCGTCAAACTGAACTCAGAGTATGTAAATAGACGCTACAGATTCTATGCTCTTTCATAGGGCATGTGCATATGTAACACTGGAAGCACAGTAAAATATTCTACATTGTCAACAAAACCTGATATAGCAATCCAATGCAATACAGCACCATGAAAACACAACTTCTGTCTCCAAAGGGAACTGCAGCTGCACCCGCTTTACATGCTTAGACACATTTCAGCATTGCGAGGCATATTGAGAATTATTCTGGTCCAGAGCAATCTTGCTCAGTTTGTTAAGTGCTGTACCTACCAACACAGCCTCAAATAACTTACATGTCCAAATAGAGTAGGACACCTCATAAAGGTTGTTATAGTTGTCACATCCAGTACTGATTTGTATAACTCTTTTATAGGAAAATTTAGTGCAATCTGCAGAACTGAAGTGCCTAATATACCTGTGTACTTGAATGATTTGCTCTATTTTACAAGAAACGAAAAAAAAGGAACAAATCCCAACCCAACCCAAATAAACCTCCCTCCCCAAAAAACCCCAACACACAAACAAAAAACACCGCAACCAAATACACCCCCCCAAAAAAAACCCAAAAAGCAACCAACAACCCTCTTTTAACAAACCCTCTCTTTATTTTATCTTTTAAACCAAAAAATCACAACTAATTACCTTACCTAAACTTTTCCTCTGTTTGATATTCTTAACTTCTTTACATTCATATTAATACCTTCATGGTATATCACAAAAAAAACCCCAAAAAAACAAAAAAAACCCCAATCTTTTCTTATGTGGATCTGCAGGCTGTTTTGCACTGGCAGAATGAAATGTGTATGTGCCACAGAGTCCTTTTGAACACTTAAGTGCTATTAGGAATGTCTCATTTAGAATCTAATTCAATACACGTTTACATTCAGAGTGTTAAGTGGTTCAATTACATATAAAATGAGTGCAAAAAACATTCTAAAAAAAGTCCTGCATGACGTTCCCCATAAATGACCTACTGAGTCAATTTAAAAAAAAACAAAACAACCATGACAGAAAAAGTCTTCAAGGTACTTGGAAGTATTTTCCTGTTGATTAGTCACAAATGTTAAGAAATGCAAGAGGTTAAGGTCAGAAAAATAATAGAGAAAAAAAATATAATAATTCTTACAAACACAGCTGGGTTTGTTGCCAGACCACTGGTTATTCTGTTGACATGTAATCGTTCTCTCTCCCACCAGCTCAAAAGCTGCTTGACATTCAAAGGTAAGTGTGTCTCCATGCAGAAAACTGCTGCCGGTCCTTTTCCCATATGATGGAATTCCAGGATCTCCACAACCTCCTTTCTCTATTTCTGAATATCGAAAATTTCAAATACAACAATAAGGAAAATATATTTGCAATCCATTTATATGTCAGTGTCAAAAATATTTTCAAAATTGTGGCATTACACATTAAACTAATAATTACAGCTGAAAATAAATGAAGTAAATGCTGTAAAATTGCCTCAAAGATGACTTAGGATGTAAAGTCTTTTCACAAGCTAATAGTTTCCATACTTGCATTGCTGCATTGCTGAAAATAACAAAATACTTCTATTTAACTGTATAACTGGAATAAATTACAGTATATTTGAAGGTAAAATTATAAAGCCACTGTCTCCATCCTACCCATGAAGACATACTACGTGTAGATGGTTTTTCTGGCAAAGAAGAACTCATACTAAAGAATCTCTTACCTCTCACATCTGCAATTGCATTTAAAAGTCTATTAACAATATGATTAAAAATATATCATTTCCTAATAGAGTCAATAGATTTCAGTTTAAAAAAAGGTGAAGTACAATAAAAACAAAACAGGAATTGTTTCTTAATCTCATACTTCAAATTAGAGCCACATTTTTCCCAGCTGCATTCAGCTATGCTGAAAATAAATTAATGTGTTGGATAATACTTCAAGATATTCTCTAAGAGGTCTTTTTCTTAACTTTTTTGATTTGCATATCTCAAATCTACATAAACCAGGTAAGGCTATAAAAAATTCAAGTCTTATGAAATTTATGAATACGGTAAGTATTAGAAAAGAAAATGTAAATATTAATTGCATGTGATAGAATCATCTTACAAAATACTATACCCGTAGCTGCTCATCAGAAGATGAAGGCTCCATTTCATTGACATTAAATTGAAAGCAATTTTTTAATTAATTAGCCTTTGATCAGAAAAAAATAATAACAAAGCACTTCTGATTCTATAAACTGTGTTGCTGCACATGTAATGAAATTATGTAAATCTGATTCAAATGAAAGTACAGACAAATTTCTTGGTATTTAAATATTTCACAGTTCAGTCCAAGCTATGAAATCATAAACATTCAAGATAACAAAAAAATTCAACTCAGTGAATAGTATGAAATATTAATATTATTTAATATCATTGAAAATGTTTGCTGTCAAATATTGTTAAATCTAATAATGTTAAATCCTGGAAAAAGTGTATACCTTGACACAGCACAGAAATTTTGATATACAGATGTCGGGCGATTGAAGAGACAGGGTCCCCATGGTTTGCATCCTGAAGCCAATTTTATTGAACATACATGGTTTATATACCTTTCAAGCATAACAACCATATCTATGTTTCTTAGTAGCACTGCTTAGGAATGGGCTAGTACAGACTTGTACAGGCCTGTACTTCTTGCACACGCAAACATACATATATACACCTTGATCTCTTCCTTCTTCAGGGTCCTGCCTCGACTTGGCAGGGCTTGTGGCCCTCTAGCACATCTACTGTAATGAGCTCAGCAGTACTTTGAGTCCTGCTTCCAAGCTGTATCCCCACATACAGGACACAAAATTATCATATGTGAAGTCAATCCACGATGTTTACACCCTCAAAGCAGTCGTCGTTGACAGACATGTTCAGAAAGGTATGGCACATATTTCACAATATAATAGTTTTCTTGACCTGCTGGTGATACTGTGCCTGAAGGATCCACTATTATTTTATTTAAATAATTTCTCTTAACACAACAATAGAATGTATAAATTAATAAAAACATTTTCCAAAATGTCCAGTACACCAATACAAAAAAACATTGGGAGAGCAATTTTTAAAGGCTATTTATAAATAAGGACTTAAAATTATACGCACAAATGCTTTAATGTAGTTTCACTTACCTCTTCCTACTGAGATACTGATTTTTACCTCCATAGAATAGCTCTGAAAACCTCTGTGTTCAGCTATGCACATATCTACATACTTCATGAAAATGTAGAGAGCCACAGAAAATCAGAATATACATTTTAATCACATTTTAGAAATTAATTTATCTCACTGACAGCAGAGCTGTATATAATCTGGAATGTGAGAATGATCATAAACTCTTTGCCAAATTTAGGAGACTAACCAAATACTTTGTTGTTCTTAAAGTATCACCCTTCATCCAAGAATGATCACATAGGCATAGGGTGATACATAATTCCGATTTGTAAATATCTTATTTGCAAGCATGAAAAACATACAAAATTTAAAAATATTAACATTCATTTCAGATAAACATTTTTTTAAAGTTTAATTATTTGGAAAAATAAAGTTTTAATAAAATACATCTCAGAATAAAACAACTGAATATTAAATTTCAGGTTCTCTAAAACACAATAGAAGGCTTTTTGAATCAAATTTTTTTTATAATGAAAAGCCAAATAACTTATAAAAGTGTCAAAATTAATTACATTAACTTTATTTCTATTTAAACACTCAGGCTCTGTGCTTGTTTGTTCAACATAAAAACAATCCAGAAAACAAGACAGATTTATAAAACACTTCTGAGCATGTCTTATTTGCATTTTGACAATAAATGGCTTGAAAATTCCATCTAGGTCTAGGAATCTATATCTTCACAAACTTAAATTGAAGACTATATGTATCCCTAATGGGAAATCTACTCTAGTCAAAAGTTATTCCGGCTGACAGAAAACACTCAATGTAACTCATAGAATCATCATAGGATCACAGAATCTGGGGGCCTTAAAGATCTCCTAGCTCTTAACCCCTTTGTCATGGACAGGAATCCCTTCCACTAGGCCCAAGTTTCTCTGATCTGGCTTGGCCTTAAATACTTGAATACTCCCAGGGAAGAGGTATCCACAACTTCTCCGTGTGGGCAACCTTTGTGGGAACAGGGCAACCTGTTCCACTGCCTCAGCACCCTCAGAGTAAAGTTTCTCTTCCTAAAACCTGATCTAAAGCTACTCTCCTTCAGTTTAAAGCCATTTCGCCTTGTCCTGTCACTAGATGCTGCTGTGAAAAGTCCCTCTGCAGCTCTCTTGAAGGATCCCTTTAGGTCCTGGGAGGTGGTCTAAGGTGTTCACAGAAAGGGCTGTCAAGCATCGGACCAGGCTGATCAGGGAAGTGGCTGAGTCACCATCCCAGCAGTATTTAGACAATATGTCGATGCGGCACTGAGGGACATCCTTTAGTGGAATTGGCAATGCTGGGTTAATGGTTGGACTAATGATCTTAAATGATTCTCTGATTCTTTTTAGTAAAAAGCTGTGTTTCCATTACATTAACAACACAAACTAAGGGAAGGTGCAGAAGGCCAAGCTAAAGGTTTTGTATTTACGCACAATGTATATTCTTTCTTTATAACTAGATCTAGAGCAGTAGGCATGTAATGATTCTCAACAGTTTACTGTCCTCTGGGATTTTGCACAGATTTTTTACTTCATTGTCCTTTCTGATACCTGCTTGACTTGTACTGATTTAGTCAGTGAACAATTTTTAAAAATGTCTAAATGCAGCTGGGATGCATTATGTGTATTGATCCAACACATGCATTGACTATTCTGTTTCATAAATTGAAAAGATGGTCTGTCTCAGCTTGCTAAAAAAGAGAACATTTCAGACCAATTCCATTGAAGGTATGTTGAGCTTTTAGAAAAACCCTGTGGGATCGAAAATGTTCTTAAAATAACAAACATGAAAATAAAATCTATGCTAACCTATTTTGCATGGCAATTAAAGCCCTGTTCTTTTAGGATTATTCTGTGTACTCATTCAGTGTTGGACTTCCTTTGATCTGAGTTCTTAGAGCTGTGTGAACTTCATGATGTTTGCACATAAACTCTCAAGCCTAAATTTAAACATCAGCTTTCTCTGGTTACCAAAATATTAATATTGATCTTATGCAATTGTACTTGGCTTTCATGTACCCTCTTTCAATAGCCTGGGGAAAGATACTTTTCATCTTGTTTGTAAACTAGTAATATTTACTCAGTTTCAGGGAATATTCTTTCTTTAATGTTAGAAGAATGACAAGATTAAATTTCTGACTGGAAGATCATATATCCCTGAATTTAATTGAAAGAAATTTCTGTTGCTCTGTTTCCTTTCAAATGAAGAAATATGGCAATTCAGAATTGATAATAAGCATTTAAATATGTAACATGGCTATTTGAAAGGTGTCACATTACAATTCAAGTATTTTTTGTTGTAAAGACTTTGACTACAGTATCTGAAATGTATAATAAATGTATCTCTGCTCTCTGAAATGTATCATAGAATAATTTGTAGTTTCGAAGATTTTGCACTCTTAAACCTATTACTCATTGTAGGAGTAATTTACTTTTTTTCTTCTTATTACTAGATTAAAAAATAAACAATTTAAATTAGATTCTTAGTGTTGTTGTGTTTTCCTTCACACTATCTAATATTCCAGCTTAGATGATTAGTGAATCATCTCATAATTAAATCTGAATCTGGATACAATCTGAAGAGTACAAATAATAAACTCACACATTAATAATTCAGATGTATAAATACAATTTAAACTACAAACTAAAAATACGTGTTTTTAAGAGATGAGTAGAGTAAAAATCAATTTTTGAGATATAAAATAAATTTCAGGTTTTTATCAGAAAGTTGAAGTAAATAGCTCTAAAACCTAAACTAATTCTTTGACAATATTTCATTATTTTCATCTTAGTTATAGTCGAGATAGATTAAGAGAAGCTGTGAACTGACACAGGTATGCATTTACGCCCCCCTCGAAAAAGAGAGTTTAGCATTTAAACTCTGAGAGACCACAGAAATCCATGTTCCATATATGAGAAAAGTGATGATTTATTTTATTTCCTCTTATTCCTCATACCTCCCTGTGTTAACAGTAATACCTAATGTAGTTTAAAAACACAAAGAAGAAACTCTTATACAAATAAAACCTTATAAAAAGAGAAGGGTTAGAAAGATGCTCAGGATTGCAGAAGAGGACATTAGTAAAGGAATGATATTACATACATTATTCCTGCAATGGAACATAGGAACTCCTACTGAAAAATAAAGTGGTAAATCAAAACGAATACAAAAAATATTTCAGATAGCACATAATTGGACTGTAAAAGTGGTTATTAAAACAAAAATGATGTTGGCCTACTCTTAAAAAGAGCATGGCCTTATAAATTATCACAATTTTATCATTATTCCAGTAAATTTCTTCAAAGAAATTTAACAGTGCAGTTTATTATCAGTGTCCAAATATAAAAAGAGAGGGCCTCCTTCACAGATCATATAGTTCCCAGCAGCATTTTAAGAGAATCTCACATTTTCTCTGAAATGTTTTGTCCTTGCTGTTATCAAAAAGACCACAGATCATATCCAGTAGGTTAATTTTTGCTGCTTCCACCTTATTGCATTCTGTATCAATATTAAAAAAAACCCCAAACACGTCTTTGGAATCAGATCGATGAAGAAACAACTTTCCTAGGAAGTCAATTTAAGCTAACAGTTCACTATCACAGCATATGGTGGCTTGCTGGTAATAACAACATCCTATTGCATCATATCTTATAAGAATCCTTGAAAGCAATAAAACAATAAAGCAGAAAACAAACTTTACAATATGTTATCTAAGGTTAATATTTACTGTGTACTTAAATATGCTATAACAGAATGCAGAAAAATAAAATGTTGATTTGTTTGCAGTCAATTTTACATGTCCAGGGTAAATGCAGATCAAATCTGAACAGCAATGAGGAAGAAGCTTTTTGTTACTTGTTGCAAAAGAAAGTATGATACCTACTAACCAAGTATTTTAAGTTCATTATCAAAATTTGCAGAAAAACAGATCTGGGCGGAAAAAAACCACATTAGTATAGTTTGCAGGCACAAAGACTGGTTCTGATTTGACAGTTAGGACTCCAGGAGCTGAAGCTCTGGCATACTAAGGACCATTCTATGAAAACTGTAAGCTATTGAAAATGTTAAGAATTACTGGGAAAGGAACAGTGAGCAAAACAGAGAATAGCATTCTGTCCTCACACAAAAACCTTCAAAACTTTCACTTCCAAGTTGAATTTTACATGTAGTATTGCTCTTCCATTTAAAATACGCAACATTAGAACTAGGGGAGGAAAACATAAGATGAAAGTTACTGGGAAAATGAGGACCAATTAAAAAGACTCCAAATCTCTTTTTCTGGGGGCTGAAATACATGTGTTCAAAAAGTTGTTGGACAAATACATGGAAGAAAATCTTATTGAGAGGGAACTTATTTGTGGCATGTAGCACTGGAAACAGAAACTACTCTGTTTCTTGATTTATCACCATATAATTCACCATTTCTTCCATAATCATCTAATATTGTCAAGTACCAATATGCTTTTGGTCTTGCTGTAGATTTTTATTCTAATGTTTTGTGATAAGGAGCATGCTATTGTTCAAATTACAGTGTTCATCTTGCTTTACTACTACAAAGAGTAGGGCCTGTCAGTACAAAGGACAGAGCAGTGCCCTGAACAAAAGTTAGCATGAAGATATCCTGTGGAAAGAAACATAGAATATTATGGAAAAATAGGAAGTACAGGAAAAAGGAAGTGTAGCTGCCTCAGAAATTATCAGAATAACAAAAGGGTGAATATTGTGAAAAGGCAAACCAGGGAATGAGGCAGAAGGTGTTAACAAAACTTGTAGAATTCAATTGTCATTAAAATGAAGAGAAAGAAAAATATCTAGCAGGAAAGGAAAATGAAGAATACTTTCTCTTATCTAGATAAAAATATTAAAATAAAATGAAGAGAAGGGCAGGATAGAAAGAGGACAGCTTAAGGACCATTCAGAAAACACAGACATATTCAAGGGAACAGGGCCTAATTAAACTCAGTACTTAAACAGAAGCAGTCAAAGAACTATTAGCAAGAATTACCTTCAAGAACTTACGGAGAACAAGGGAGATCCTACGTTACTGAGCAAGGTCACATGTATTAACTGTCTCAAAAACTGGAGAGAAGAGGAACCAAGGAATTAAATAAAATACCTGTGTATTTAATTTATCCCCTTAAACTGGGAAAATTATATGCTTTATGCTCCTTTACAATGGAATATCCTTAAACATCTTAAAATTATCTTAAGTCTTCACAAGAAAGAGATGGTAGCTGTCTAGAAGGAAAATCAATGAGCTATTACTAGGAAATCATTTGTAACAGGATTGTAAAGCCAACACTGATCCTAAGCAAAGTAATGGAACCACCAACATAAAATACTATTTCTAAAGGGTTAAAAGACAAAAATATAAATTACCAGTTGTTAACATGGTTTTATGGAAAATTGGCCATGTCATACAAACAATGTTTTTCAGATTATAAACTCGGATGACACAATATATTTGGACTTCTTTCTACCACTTAAATTAGTGACACATGACATTCTAATTACGATTTGGCATCATAGAAAATTAATTCAGCACACATTAAATGGATTGCAATTAGATAATTATAGTATTTTGAAGCAAAAATATCAATAAATAATTATCATTAGACAATAGAATGTCTTCAATTAGCTTAATTTACACTTTTTTTTAGCCCAATCCTAAGAGTTTGTTACAGAAATATTACAGAAAAATAGGTAAACAACACTGCCGCACTATTTTCAAGATGCTTTAACCTGAGGTGTTATAGGTGTACACATCTTCTTGAACACGTGTACCCATGTACTCTTAAAGTATGTTTCAAAGTTTCCAATACTCTTAAAATAAACCTTCAGCAAAATCTCAAGCCTATGGCAGCTTAGAATTTTGCAAATTAAAATTAATGTCAGATGGTAGGACCTTATTTTACCTAAGTATCCACTTCTGTACCTTACAGTGATTGGTGTCTCTACTTTAAAGACCAGGAATGATAAGTAAAGTTCCCTAAAACAAAATAAAGAATTACAATTATGTGTGGATTTGCTGGAGCTTCAACTCAGTACTTTTCTAATGCAGATTGTAGCAGTAAGTGCTCAAATGAAAAATGTTAGCTTTGAATCAATTGAATGTACCAGTATTAGTACAGTGTGGACATCCAAATAATTTTCCTTTATTATATTTAAGTAAAGAATGAAGAAGGATGAAGTATTGCTCCAAAAATATTCTTCTGAAGGGAAAAAAGAAAAGAAAAAAAAGAAAATATCTTTAGGCTTTATCCTCCTACATTGTGCCCTTGTGGGTCAAATCCTGCCCTCTAGTGGTAGACTCAATCCAGCTTCTTTTAACCTTTTTTGGCAATGCACAAGTTCTCAAGATCTCAAAGTTTCTCTCTTTGATTAACTTTGAGACTTTATTGCATGGGCACTCTTTCCATCTAGAGAAACATTCCTTTTGTTCTTACTATTTCTTGTATATTTCAATTTTTCTTTGCTGTGCCTCCATCCTTGTTGTTACCTGTCCCCTTGGTCACCCAAGAGTTCTGTGGTGAGATTAAGGAAGACAAACTTCCCGTCTCTTTCCAAAGATGCCGACATGGCCAAGGCTTAACAACAGGAGTTTTTTTCTTCCCAAATAAAACACTTTCTAAGGAACATAACACAAAACTACGCTGTAGATAAGTAAAGGAAATATCACAACTTAGAGTTCAGTCTGGAGGCTATTCCAAAAAAACATACTGAAGCAGTACCTACCAACATGTACACGTAAATATTTTGTAGGCATAGTATACATTCATGAAAATAAACAAGCAATTAAAATTCATGTGTTTTTTTCAGTCAGAGAAATTAAAAACTGAAATTTCACAAAGGCACATAGGAGAGTCTTCACGAGCATTAGCTATCTAATTGACCTTGAATAAATAGACTGGACTTAGTCTTAAAATGAGCAAACTGCTTCATGGAAAACCTGAGTCTGTTACTATATAACAAAGCTAAACTATGGCCTTCATAGAGTAACCAGGATACAATTAAAATCTGTTCATTAAAAAAAAAAAAAAATTTTAGAATTGATTTTTAAAGTGTTTGATAAGTACAGTGTTGTTTTGGTTTGCTGTTTGGATGTTTTGGGTTGGTTTTTGGGGCTTTTGTTGTTGTTGTTGTTTTTTGTTGTTGTTTGGGCTTTTTTTCCCCCAAAATAGCCCAAATAGCATAAGTGGGGGAAAATTTATATTTATGTTGTTCCTGTCAGGTATATGTTCTGGTGAAAGCACATCCAAATGTCTATACCATAGAAAAGCAAACAGATCAGGCATAGTCAGATTATTTTATATTTTTTTTCAATCTTGGCAGATTAAAAACCAATCTCAGTTGCACCCACTTTTCTTGAGCATATCGTGAGTGGAAATTAAAAAAATGGAATTAATTGAATGAATGGAAATAAGGAAAGAAAATAAAAATTGAATTTTTCTCAACATCTAATTCTTGCTAAAATCTGTTAAAATTCCCCCTCTTTTCTCTGCATATTAATTTTACCAAAATAGCACAGGATGAACCTCTGGCTATGGTTCCAAGCAGCTGATTAGATTTTGAACCAAACTCAATATGATAACATTTGGAAACACAGTCCAGCAAGATTCCGTTGCAAGCTGAATAAACTTGAGAAATTATACTCACCAAAACTCAGTAATCTTTTCTAGATCATGCTAATACAACACAATAGAAAAGTTAACGCACACAAGCTTTTTCGTTATGTTCTTTACAAAAGTGACTATATGAAAACATTTCACTGTTTCAGAGGTCATATAGACATTAGAAAACTGAAAGTGGCAACAAATATTAAGACCCTGGAATTATCAAAGACAGATAGATTGAAATGTGGTGAGTACTGCAGATCATAGGGAATATCCAAAAGGTTTATACCTTCTGGCTTTGTACATATATATATATAAAATATTTTTAAAAACATTTAAAGTCTTAGTTCTGCAAGGAAGGCTATGCAAGTGCACTCAAGCTAATATGACTCTCTAGCATTGAAACAGAGCCAAGTATATTCACCTGATAGAAATAGTACTATTTTATTTTTCTTTCAAATGATTGGGAAAACACATCGAAAAACCTGGAAATATAGACTGGAAACATTTTACATATGTATTTACAAGGACTCCTGCTTCATTTGTTTTTTATATTACAACTGATATTGTTAAGAGTATTTGGAAAACATTCACTGCTTTCTTTTGTGCTCTACTTGTGATGATTTTGTTTTAAAGTAAATAGTATTCTGCTTTCTAGAAGTTCTTTCAGCATCACGCTATTATTTGGACAGTGAAAGGAAAAATAAAGACCCTTTGAAAACACTACTAAATGCCAAGCCTACAAGTGAATTGTAAAGGAAATGCTCCTTTAAAATCTTTCCATAGGTGCATATGTCCTACTGAAGAAAGGCCATGCTGGCCTGGAAAGGTCACAGGAGAGGTAGTACCAAACTCTTTTTCGCTGACAATCAGCTCATTGTATTCACCTTCAGCTGCGCATATATCCCATTTAATGTGGTTTATTACTCTTTGCACTTAAAACCCTTCAATCTACAATCTTATATGTGATGTTCTGAGAACGCCAAGATTACATATTTCAGATGATCCAATTTCTAGTAAATGTTGTTAGTTCTTCATGATTAGAATAAAATTGATTTTTCAGATGTGTTCATATGCAAACAGTGCATGCAAACACACACAATGCTAACGAAGTAAGATGTCATTGTAACTTTTCGTTAACTTAATTCAGCAATTCTCATGTAGAATAAAGAGCCTGTCTGAGTGGACTTTTTTTAATATGCTGACATATATACAACAAAGAAATCAAATGCATAAATTGTGAAATTTGTCCTTGATAATGTTTTAGATTAGGAAGTATTGTTTTTCTTAAATTTCACAGCAACATTAAAACAAGCCATTATTTCATCTGAATAACAACTCCCTTTAATCTAAATTGCTAACAAAACAAGAGAACAATATAAAAAAGGCTGCTCTGGAGGACATGCTGACTTCACAACAAGTGGAGGTGTCACATCAATTTCAGTCAAAGTGTAAAATTTATGTCTTTTTATAAGCTGAATAGATAAATCATGCAGTGGTTGAAAGGACTTGGGAAAGATATAAAGTCCTGAAGAACTTTGAAGAACACTTTAGTGAAATAAATTTTCTTTATAGAGGATCTTACTAATAGACAACTGTATGTTAGAATTAAAATCATCATCTGTTACTTAATATTTCTGACAGATCTTTCTTTAGTATCAACAACCAGTATGGTGTTTTCAATAATATTTGAGATCCAAATATAATTTTTCATTTGAAATCATGTGACCTAGTAATCATCAGTGGCATTTAAGAAATTCAATAAATACTATCATGAAGGCAAATTATGCAGAAACTGTTTAATGACCCAAACCTGACAATCTTTTGTCTTTTCACGGTGTTAGTTACTAAAAAGGAAAGCATATCAATAAGCACCAAAATCCTGAAAACTGCAATTTACTCTAATGAGATGATAATAGGAATCTAACCAAGCCTAAAAAGATGGGAAAATGCATATGACCAAGAAATTCCAGATCTTTTTTAAATCTCGATAACAGCTAAAATGAATCTACTATATAAAAATGCCATTATGTGAGTTGTGCAGAATTCCAGTACAGCATTTCTAAGATAGCAGTTTTACTAAATAAATTTACAAACTATACTAGAAATTAGCAGTGATGCAGGTGGTCTACAGTGGACAATAATCAGGACTCCAAGGATTTGGATGAAATTTAGTGCAGCTGAAGATTTGTGTGGAGAACACTGGTGGATGCATACACCAGCACTCTGATGATAAAGCACTGGGCAGGCACCTTTGTTTATCCTGGTCTGCCTATGAAGAGCATCTCTGATCCTGCTCCCCTAAACCCTAGGGGCTGGCATATTGGCCATGGAGACTGTCCCAGCAGGTCTGGCCACTCAAAGGAAACGTGGAGAATCTCTCCTTCCTTGCCCCTGCTGGGCTTAACCACAACAACATGGATACACACACATTTCTCCCTAACTAGGAAAATAACTAAGGACATTAAAGCCACATGAAAGGACTTGCAAAACTATTCCCTGGGGTGTGCCATTGTCCTCAGATCACTGTGATTTAATCCTCTTCAGAGGATCTGTATTCTTCTTTCCAAGAAGATTAAGTTGCTGTTATGAAGGGTCAAAATGTCACTGAAGGAGAGTGCTTACATAGGGATTTAAGGTAGATTACTCAGCTAAATATGTACTTTAAATTTATTGTAGCTTGTTAATTTTAACATTTATGAGCATCTCCTTGCAGATGTAACAGACATTTTCAAAAAATAAAGATAGCTGCTATTTCCAGGGTTTTATCACTATTTTTCTTCAAAAGAACATCAGCTTTTATAGCTGAGTATATCTTTAAAACCAGATCATGGTTTTTTATATATAATAACAGTGAATATAAGATTAGCTGTATTATTTTAAAAGTTTATGCAAAGCTTACTGAATTAATTTTGTGGTATACAATGTATTCTAATACACATACAAGAAAATCACAGTCTGGAGAATTTTGGTAAAGTTTGAGGGAAGAGCTTTTTCAGATTCTTTGAAATTATTCTAATACGTGAAATACACTTCATATATCTATAAATACATATATATGTGTTTTTAAAATGGCTACTATAAAGTCTTAACTGAGGGCAGGATTTTGTGTACAGTGTCTTAGGGTCGTTTTTTCTTTTTCTTCAGCTTGTAATAAGAATATACATTTAGTATTTTTTTTTTTGTCAAGTTACTCTGTGTTGTAAAGAATTATTAGTATGCTGACATTATGCACACACATGCTCAGAAAATCCTGTCAAAGTATGACTTAATTTTTTTTTTCCCCTAGGTTCCAGATAAATATTTGTTTTAAGAAAAATTGCAATAGTATTGCATTTTGCTTTAGAAGAGCAAATTAACTATTTACCAAGATTATTAAACAATGTTCTTTAAAGTTTATTGACTTCAGGGATAACATCATTTTTCAAAGCTCATTGAGATTTTTCTTAGATATTCCTAAAAAAATCATCTATACTAGAATTTTTGGACTTGGCAATGTTAGGTTAACAATTCGACTCAAGGATCTTAAAGGTTCTTTTCAACCTAAATATGACTCTTTCAATACAGTCCAATGTGTGTCAGTCATATCATTTAATCAATTCTTCCATTACTGTTTGAAAATGTGTGATTACTTAAAGTAACACAGACATGAAAATAAAGCTTAAACTAAGTGTCACCACTGGCAAAACAACATGAACAGCTGATTTATTACTAATTTAAAATCAAGTGTTTGATTTTTGAAACCATACAGTGAGTGTCGTGCATCCAAAGGCATCAAAACTAAGGGGCAGTACAGTTCTCAGGGTTTAACCTTATAGCAAAAAAATACAGAAAACTGGCAGAAAAATAAAATGCTCTATAAGAAGTATTCTTATTCAAGGGGGAAAAAATCATAACATACTATCTGTTGCTGTGTAGCTATGATGCATCTTTCTGTCTGATCATCATTGCAGGTACTTTAAAAATGAATGGAAGATACTTAAGAATTCCAAACAATCTCAGTTGTAGATATTAACAGGAAATTCTGAGTATGTCACCACTTAATGAATTAAATTAGGAAAATTACTAAAAGAGAGTTATTTTGGCCTAAAGAGGTAAAGCACTATATCTTCTTAAGTAACATCAGTGGACAAGCAAGTTCACTGTGATGTTTTCTATATTAAAAAAAAATACAGATTTTTTTTAACTGGTAAAATATTTAATTCTTTTTACCTAAAGTTATTAAATTGTTGATCAAACTTTCAAACTGAGCTGTATCTGTTAAGAAGCAAAGACCAGGATTGATGTTTCAAACACATAGATTAAACTGTTCAGATCCATTTCTTGCTTGTTTTCAGTAGAAGGAAATAAGTACAAAGACCTGCCAGAATTAAAAAATAAACAAAGAAAAAAGTCTCCAAAAGAACAGTTACTTATACTTAGTTCTCACATATATGTTACAAGAATACAAAACTCAGGCAAACACATTCTCTACTATTAAAAATTCCTTTGAAACTGTTGCAGTAATTATCAGTAACTTAGTGTGCTTCTTTTGACTCTATTAGTAACCTAATGGTGGCACTAAATATTTCTTGAAACAAAATTCGAGTATGATGAAACTGAAAATGCCTGTTCTAGGCTTATCTGAATAATACACCCTAAAAAGGTCAGAAAAAAAATATAGGAAACCTGAAAGTGATTGATTTCTGTGGCAGAAATTAAGTGACTGACATTTGTCCATCCAAAAAACTAACCTGCCCTGTGTAGCACTACAAACACATTTATTCATACAATACTATGATGGAACTCATGTTCCATCATAGTATTGTATGAATGATGATTCTCCACAGAACCAAGTAGCTTTAATAAATAAAAATATTCACATGAAATGTATTTATTGCCTATTCTCCAAAAGCACACACTTGAAATGTTCTGAATTATAATACATACAAACATAATACAAGAAGAAAACTTAATATCTGTGAAATATAAAGAAACTCAAAGTTTTCACTGAATAACTTATACCTGTTTCCTTTCCAAGCATTACACTGTATATAATGATTTCCCTGTGTGCATGTCCAGTTGTGAGATTCCTAGAAAGTCTTAATTCTATTTGTTTTTTTCAGCACAGGTTTTATTAAACCTCGAAGCAGTAACAAAGTTTTATATCAACATTGGTAGTGTAATAACATTTATAAGGTCATTATGTTTTTGTAAAAAATTGTACTGATTTAAGGTTTACTAATACTTTACATTGTTATATAAAGTAATTGTATGCAAAAACATAATTGACATTTATCTGAGCAAATGAAATACGATTTTGAACGTATTTTTCTACTAGTCTCAAGAGGAAAGAAGAATCTTCTTCCAGTCATAATGAAGAGCTTAAAGCTTAACTGCTCAGCTGAGCATCAATAAAATAATGGTTTCAGCTGCTTGCAGGAGATGACATACTTATTGACATGTCCAAGAATTCTTAATACCTTCAAATTACAGAAAACATTAGAATTATATTCCTGACTCACCAGATTTATTTTATAACACTGTTATGAACTAAAAGATAGGCTACTGAAATAACTTAATTACTTTATATAACCATGTAAAGTCAGAAACAAAAAATGAGTTCTAAACAGGTTATAAAACATGTTATAATGGTTATGAAGAAGTCTGGAAGTCAAAAGATTAAATATTTTTATCAGAATGAAAGGTTTACAGGCTTAAATGGGAGAAAAATCTCAAGCATAATAAAATTATAAAACATTCACACCTAAAACTTCAAGCTGTCATGGCTTTTATGTCAGTAGGGTACAGCCAGTTAGACCATAAGCATGGAAGAAGCGTAATGATCAGCTGGCTGCATGATCCACCTTGGATCCTGAGAGCCATAAAGCGCCTATTTTTAGATAAAATGAGTGGAATAAGTCAAACTCAGGCACATATTCACCTTAGTCCTTTCTCTGGCTGCAACTGAAACCTAATATCACTATTTGATACTGCTATAAGGCCTACTGTCCCAGTAACATGCTGCATTATCTTGACCTGGATATGCATGGCAATGACTGTGCCTAACTTATCCACTTAACAGGTAAATATATGTCTGAATCGATATTAAGAAGTGGCACAAACCAAATCTTCCTGTTGATTCAAAGCAGCCTAAATACTACATTAGATCACATGTGCTGGACAAATTTGGGTACAAGTGGTCTTCACTTGTGGTCAAAGCAAAACAGAAATGCAGCTCAAAAATAAAACTAACTAAAAAAAAAGTGTACAAATAAAAAATTACTTTAATTACAAATTTTTTACCTATTCTATGTAAAAAAGTCCTTGCTTTAGCCCATGACCAGCAACAAACTGGAACAAAAGCATGCTTGTAAAAGAATAGTCTTAGCATATCAACATACTTTGTTGATATTACCAGACCATGATGTGACCTCAAGGTGGTGATGTGATATTGTTTTCATCACTTTGTGCATGTTATATTTATTTAAGTGTGTGTATGTCATATTCTTTATATATGCGGTACTATTAAAAAAAAAAAAAAGTCATTGCATGGCAGGACTGAAAATAAGGCTAGAGCTTGAACAAAATTTCAGTAATTAGTTTATTAATTAAAAAGAAATCATTTTGGTGAACCTAAGCCTATTTAAACAGAGTGATCAGAAGACGTCAGGTCTTGTTCTAAAGCATATTTAAAATTTATTCAGTCTGAAGCAACTTCAACAACATTCATCAAGATTACCATTTGGCATGTTTGTGGTATTCTTCCAGGAGACTACATACTAGGATTTCAGATATGTCCCTTGTATGGAGAAAATTCACCAAGGTCTTTCATAACCTTACTAAATAACCAGGAAGGAAATATTATATTTGAAATGTAATTAAAACTTACAGTCCATTTTTATAATTTCTTTACTTTTTAAACAGCTCTGTTGTTGAAAACTGTCAACAACAGCCTTTTTTTTCTGTAAATGTTTCCTTCTCTTTTTTTTTTTCATTTTAATTTTAAAGCAGCACTTTATAGTGCTATATACAAATTGAGAAATGTTAGTGTGTTTTTTCATTAAGCATCAGCTGTGAAAAACATAATGTAATTTTGTTTAATTTATGAAGACTTGTGGTCATCTGTGACACCTGGTCATCTTGGATTTCAGTAGGGAAAACTGGCATAGATAATAATTGGAGAGGATTTCGGTTTAGATCCTTTGAAACACTTAGGTGTGGTATTACAATATGTCTCATTCTTCAAGGACATATTAAACAATTTAAATTTCTGGCCTTTTTACAGAAAATTATCTTTCAGAGGATTCTTTTTGAAAGGTATTAAACCATTCTGTTAAGATATCTAGGATCTGTAACAGAGAATGAAGAACTTTCAAACACAGTCTATAAAAAAGGTTTTTTGAAAAAAATAACGGTAGGTTCAAATCATTCTTCAGGTTTTTTACTTTTTTTAGTATGGATTAACAGCCTTCTATTTTAGCAATAATAATGTGGTTCTAACATGGTTTAGAAAGTTTATCATCAAAGTCAAGGGTTGCCTGTAGTGTCTTGCATTTTACTTATTACATAGAGGTAATGCTTAAATTATTTTTGTCTTTATAATGCATGACACTGAGTATGACTGGCAGAAGAATATCAAGACACCTCTTGTATTTGCTAACACAGTAGCTGTTTGTCAGTTTCCTGGATTTAAAGAACTAACACCACTTGTTTTACTATCTGGATTTTCACAGGTCACTTTCCAGTGCATACAGTGATACTGGTGCAGTGTTATTGTTCTGTATTCAAAACCACCCCCAGGAAATATCTCTACATGACCTAAGTCTGAAATCTTTCTTGTGGCTCCAGCTGTTGGAGAACTGCATTCTGCAGTCCGAGAAACATGATTAATAGGGCAGACTACAAAAACCGGAATAATGAGAATATAGAGAACCCTACATTTTTCTGACGTTAACATGTTTCTGAAGGTGAGCCAAAGAAGAGGCAAAAGAACTTGGGAAGACATGCCTCTCTCTTAATCCCTTAGGCAAATTGTAAATAGGATTAAATTTACTATTCATACATAAAATCTGTTATGCATATCAGTTCATTTACAGGCATCATTTCATGCCCTTTTTAGGTGGACATGCTAATAATGTAAGATGGGTGAACTGCATCATTAATATCCTTTCTTAATAATTAAAGTGAGATGAAGTTCACTTAAAGTAACAATTTTCTATCGACTATGACACTATTTAAGTAGTAATAGAAAAAAAATTACTCTAATAGATAAAAAGCCAAGATTTGTTTGCTGAGCTGTAAAATATTGCCCAAGAGGATGAGAAATCATGTTCCAATCCTGAGCAAAACTCACGACTTTTTGGGAAAAGAGATTTAAGTAAGTATGTAATTTACCTTGTCTCTACAGAACATGTATAAGGCATCAAAGTCTGCAGTTCGCCTTCTTTTTAGTTAGCTGCAATCACTAAGACAGTGTCTTTGAGGTTACATGTCACAATCTATTAACTTTCTCACAATTAAAATGAGATTCTATTTTTAGACAGGTTCTTTAGACTGCTAAACAAAAGGAAGGAGATTTTTTCAGGCACCTTGTGACAGGATAGGAGTTTAAAGTTTACATTTAGCCTAAAGCACAAAATGTGTTGCCAGTGCAGATGGTTAAAATTTCCTCAACAATACAAGATGAGAAAATTCTAATAAAAATAATGAGAACATTCAAATGAGAGAAAAAAAGCTATAATTCAACTTTATCTTAAAACATTTACTATTCTTTTGAATTTGTAAACATTTCATACTTTAGAATTTTGAAATTGACTTGCAAAACTAAAAAAAAAAACAAACCACAGAATAACCCACGATGGGTTGGAAAACAAAACTGAAAGCAAAAATCCAACTATCAAATGATAACAATATACTTAATCAAAGAGAGGCTGCTGCTACTGCAAAATGCACATTATACTTCAGGTGTTTGCAGAAAGTCCACAGAAGTAAGAGGTTGAACTCCATAAATAAACATCATTAGAAAATACAGAAATGACAAGAGATGAATTTACATTAGAAGTACTAGAAAGAAATTTTAGCAGAAAAATAAATCATCTGATATATATAACAAATTTTTGATCCTTTTAATAGGGTTACGAGAAGGTAAATTTCATAATTTTGTTTGAGGAAACAGTGTAAAGTGCCAGATACATAACTTGTGCCAACACTCTCCACTATTTCCACTGAATGTATTTCACAAATGGAGTTTTTAAACACAGTATATTTTCTAGGTAAACATGGATCCTAGAAATGACACAGTTACCAAAAAACAAAAGCCTGGCAGAAGGGACAAGAAGGGGTAAGATTAATTTAGATAAAGAGTATGTGATGCTGCTCATGAAGTAAAACAATACTTGAGCCATGAAACTATACAGGTTTATGCATGGCACAATGTCTTAAGATTCCTTAATATCTCAGCCATAGAAGGGCTACAGGCCTCCATCTCCTTTTTCATTCACAGCTCTTGTACATTGCACTTAAGCAATTGGGACAGTGTTTCAAGAGCCTCTGTAATTTTCCTTGTTCTCATATGGTTATTCTTGTGGCCATGGATCTGTAAATCTCAGTACTGTTGCTATGAAGGATTCTCATGGGAAGTGATTGCCACCCATGTGAGAATCACCCCTTCTTTCTCCTCTTTTTTCCTTAGTTTGTTGATTTCAGTTCACATTAAAGTAAACCAAAACATGGTGCATAAAAGAAGTAGATAATAATAATTTAAACATTCAAATATTATCCAGCAATATGTGCACACAGAAACTTAAACTATGAATGCATAACGGTTAATCTGATTAGTGAGCTTGAGTGAGTCCCAAAGAAATATAGTGTTAGGGAAAAAATATGATGGCAGTATTACCCTAATCATTGGTATCATCACCACTTGCCTCAAAGGAGAGACCACTAGTAGAAAAATATGGAGAAGTAACACCATATTTCCTGGCTGACCACTGGGGAATATTTCCCCTTCCTGTTCTTTTCAACATTCACAATATATCACAACTACAGACCCTACTTCTAAAAACCTGCCCAGGCAAGCCTTAATGTCCTTAGTGTAATAAATGTATAAATTTCTAAATTTTCGGTTAACATCTCCATAACTTTTTAAGCTTTATTTTGCCTGTTTTGGTATTGAAACAATAAGATAACTAGAAATGAAGTAAAACACTTAGACAGGGTACTTCAGTTTACAACGTTTAAGGAGCACTCCCACTCTTCTAATTCAGTTACTTTCTGTTACTGAACTGTGAATAGCCCCTCAATGTTTTGCACCCTCTTTTCTACAAAACTAATTTTGACAAGATTATTATGAAATCATTATCATTATATGTGCCCATAAGGTATTATAGAAAATAGCATCAAATGTTTTCCCTTATCCTTAAGGTGAACTAATTAACATGGAAATTAACAGAAAATTATACCAGATGTTAATAAGAAAGCTCTTTCTAGCTGCAGGTCTATACAACCTATTGAAAAGGAAAAAGATCAATACATGCACACTAAGAGATACCAGGTGTTTTTTAATACAATTAATCAACTTGAGAAGGTACTGAATTTCGCATAGTCAAAAGAAGAAAAGATTTATACTGCAAAGGTTCTCATTTCTTTGAGACAGAAGCAACACAAATGAGGCTAGGTTAACTTAGAAAAAAATTTTGAGTCAAATATCCACAATTCTATACATTTTCCTAATTTCCTCAATAACATACAATATATCTGTTCTGTTTTCATTGCATTCTAATTTTGACTTATGTCTGTAAAGGTTCTCAATGAGGCATGAAAATAAGGTTTATAAGTACCCCCCAAAAGTCTTAGAATATTAACAATATTTTTCAAATAGTATCCAATATGATACAGATTAGCAGAATGTAATATTTAAGACCTTTCAAATATATTAGAAATTTGTAGCTTCTATTGACTTCCCAGCAAAAAGTATTAGAACAATAACTTTAATTTTTACTTGCAAATATTTTTAATTATTTTGTAGGCATTTTCAAATCCATGTCTTCATTAACCATTAACTGAAAATAGAGACAGTATAAAAACTCTAAGTTTGTGAAAGCACTAAGTGCTTATTTGAATTTGATTTGTTGGGGTATAATGAAGTAAGTTACAACATAAGTTTAAAATAGTTAATTTAGCTCATACCTTGATAAACAGCTTTGAATCCTGGTGAGCCAATGCTGTCATCAGATTGCAAATGAAGCCACATCTGGTTGCTCATGCTCACAATAAGATCAGGAACACTAGATCCAGTGAGTCTGTATGTAGGATAAATGGCAAAGTCATTTGTAGATGCATAAATTACTACTACTACTACTACTACTACTATCATCACCACTACTACCATGAAACAGAGCCTTTTAAATTATTCACAACCTGTTCAATCAGTTGGTTTTTTTTCATAAAATTAACTATTTTATAAGAAATCAAACAATGTGAAGTAATAGAAAAAAAATTTAATGACTGCATTCAGCAATGACTAATCACTTCTAATAAAGCTGTTCCTACCTAAAGTTTCCATTAAGTAATTAAGTTGGAAGAGATGAGACTGACTGTGTGAATTAGTTTTCACGTGTTTGGATGAGTATTGCTTTTCTGCCACACTTTCTAAAAGTGAAGAAAATTGCTTTACATGCCTTAGACCCTGTGTGTCCAAAACTTACTACAATCACATCTACTCTGTTCAAATAACTCACAATGATATCTCACTTTTCAGGGAAACTGCTATTTATCAAACGGTAATGTGTGACAGCTACATATAGATAAGTACTGTGCAGTATACAACACATATAAGGCAGACTGGTGAATCCCACCATAAACTTTAGCACTTGTCAGTAGTGTCACTTATACATCTATAATTCTGGTATCAAAAAGTTGTGTATCAAAAAGAATCATTAAGAAAAAGATTGCTTCTTAACAGTGAAAAACAATATATTGAAAATAAAATTAAAATACACAATCCCCTTATGCAAAGAATGGTCTTACTGATTACTACTGAACATAGCACCTGGAACTACTGAGTTTGCTCTAATATGATCTATAAGATTTCTGGTTATGACCTATTGGTAAGTAATTGATTATTATGATACTATAAGTGCAGAAAAGGAGGAAAAAAATGAAATCCATTATAACTCAGCATATGCAAACCCACAAACAGTGCTTAGCTTGGATAAGTAAGGAAATCAAGAAATTGTGCTAAATAGCTAGGTTGTTGTTTGACCTATATAAGAATGAAAATAAAGCAGCTGCTTAGTCTGAAAACTGAGCTGCTTACCAAATTAATTGGAAACTGTACAGGTTCAAAGAGATGTTAGGTGTAGTCAGAATACTGAATATTCTCTTGCTGATAAAATAATGAATGTTGATAAAGTTGGAACATTCACTAAATGAGTAATATAGCCAGCTCAAGGCGATACCTCACCAGACCACTGAGTAATATAAACAAAAGTAGTTTAGGAGATGCCTGCAGAAATACATATATAAAGACAGAAAAAATAAAGATTATGTATACATTGACAGACAACTGTAAACTTGTGTTTTTTCTGCAAAAATTTCTCCATGGCTATTCAGATATGTAAACCTTGCATTACCAACTAACAACTGTTTAAATGTCTTTCTTTATACTCAGTAATCTGATTGCTGTGTGAGACCTACGGTGATAATTTCTGAACACAGAGAAGATGAACCCTAAATTTCTAAGTATTTATGAGTAGGATGGAATACTTTTAATTAATATAAATGTCTCTATAGAATGCAAGCAAAAAAAGGCAAAATAATAATAATAATAATANAGTTTTGCATCTGGTGGGTCTTTTTGATGTGTTACTGTTTAGTTTCTTGTTTTGGTGGGTTTTGGGTGTTTTTGGGGTTTTTTTGTGTTTTTTTGGGTTTGTTTGTTTGTTGGTTGGTTTGTTTGTTTGTTGGTTTGTTTCTTTTGTTTGGTGGTTTGGTTGAGGTTTTGTTATTTTTTTCACTTGGTTTAATTCCTTGAGAATACCTCCATAGATATATCTACATCCTTCAACTAGGATGGCAAATAGGGTAGATCAAATGTGTAGGGAATGCAGGTCCCAACACATGCTGTTGCTGACTCTGAGTTTGTCTGTCTGTAATCATCTCAAGATCAGATCATCTGCAAGTTCAAGAACAGAGACTTGCATACCAGCCATTCAGGCAGCTTCAGATGAACCTCGGTTCATCTCCACATGAAGGAAATTTAAAATGTTGAGGCAAACTTAAGATGAGCTTCTCACTACTCTGAACAGATCACAGGTCAGAAAAGGCAACTCTAAGAGAAAGCAATTTTTTGCAACAGTGATTGCTCTCTGCTTAGTTATTCACAAGAAGCCAGATCCAAGCTATTGAGAATGGCTTCCAGGACCAGAAGTATTGTTTTTTACCAGTTACGAAAGGGTAGGTTCTTTAACAGACTCCCAGTAAATTTCCAAACTTTGTATAAATAGCAGGAAATGATAAAGGTTTACTAAAAAGCATTTTACTGCCATGGATGTATTTACTATGTACTGAAATAGCTGACATAAGCAATTGGATTTGAATCGCTAATGTATACTTTCTTCTTTGTATTGGAGGAAAAACAACTAACAGTTCTCTGTACAGGAAACAGTTAAAAGATTCGTGTTTTAATGGGATAATTTTAAAAAATAAGCTTTAATGTAAGTGCTGCAAGAAAAACATAAATTATAGCATTTGGAGGCAAAGCAGAGTGTTAGTTTAATAGACAAGAATTTAAAAACAGAAAACAGGACATTGCAGGAAACATTCTGACTGATAAACTTCACCTCACATATGATGATCCCTAGTGAGTTCTTTTGAAAAGGTAGCCACTAGTTCTAGCCAAACTCTCTTAAATATAATACAAGAATAAATATAAATATAAGAAATTGCTTTAAAAATGTTATTACCTAGGCATATTTAGATTACTATTAAGTAAGTTGTATTACGTTTTTCCAGAGCTAAACATCTCAGCCTACATAATCCATGAAGACTACTAAATTTTCCAACAAGTAAGGATTACAGATGAAGCAACTGTTAAAAATCATAAAATTGATGTATATATCCCCCTTTAATTAATAAAACTATTGGTGATTAGATTTTTAGAAAAGTTTATTATAAATATTAAAATTAAATACTTTAATAATTAAAACCCAATAGATCTTCAATTATTATGCCAACTAGACTCTCAAGAAATTCTTAAAATGAATTTGAAATAATTTGCTCTCTGTCAGAGTGTATTGGGTTTTGTATGATCTCAGTGCTTTTATTAACTTAAAATACTTTTTCTAATTCTTTTCCCAATTCTGTACCAAAAAATAAAGATGGAGAGCCTACACTTCATTTTTTTCTTCTCTTTAAACATCAAGATTCCTTCATATTCCTCTCAAGCTGTAGTGCTACAGCTTTGAGGTTACGCAGACAAATCCTAATGGATGAGTGTTCAGACACTGTGGAAGTTTGTGCTAGGACAGATCATTTATATACCATGATTCTCAGCTCCCTCAGTCTTTCCATAAAGTATTTAGAGGTCCCCTATTTACTGACCTGTCTTTAGACAGTTCCAACATTTGTAGGATGACTGGGTTATAGACATCCTGGCACGACTGAGCTTGTTATAAAGTTTGAGCTTGATTACAACACAATGTTGCTTTAAATGTTTAAATTTACAATAAAGCACCCAATACAGAGGTAGCTACTACCTTCAGGACTTTAGCACCTGAGAACTGAAAAGTTTTATATGGGGCTGAGGCTTATATGTTGAGACATGACAATTTTCTGCCAAGCTGAAGGACTCAAATACTTAGAATTAGATTTGAATTTAGAAAGATATTTATTTTAGCATATTGTGTTCAAACTAAATCATAAAAGCTCCAAAGTTTTAGAATCAAATGCATGAGGTTCTACAGTGACATTCTGCAGAATTTCTGCAGAAATTCTGGCATTTTGTCTGCCAACAGAAGCTTGAGGACTGTAAGAAAAGCTGTATTATTTCTTTAAGATACCCTGAGAAACTTAGAAATTAAATCTAGCCAGAAAAGTCTTCGCTGTAATCTCCTTCATTCTCCTGGGATGAATATGAAACTGCAAGGTGCTGCTCAAAGCTTTATAAATGTAACAGAAGTTATTACAACCAACTAATAAAAAATTCTGATAAGAAAATTGCTCTGAAATTTAGTTATGAACTTTCTCGTGATAATATACTCTACAAGTGGATCTAGTGTTTTATGAGGGATGTTACTTTGCATTTACAGAACACCCTTCTGAAAAGCAAGTGAAATGGCACATATCTGTGATGTTGTTTAAATAGAATGCATTTCATAATGCGTGATACAATGCAGCCTCTAATTACTTCAAGAACACTGTCTCAATAGAAATTCAGATTCATTATTAATTATCATGAGACTATAGTTTTGTCTTTGGGCCTTCCTGTATTCCAGTGTATTTCAGTTATTAATCACTTAATTTCTCAAATGATTTTCAGAGTAATGTGAATTTTGCAACCCAAAAGGTAGATAAATTTATTTGCATAAATTTTGCTTTCATCAAACATAAAATTTACAGTAATGATGGTAGGACCAACATTGTACTGTAATCCTTAGTGATGGGCTGTGGAGCAATAAGGATAAAACACTGGCTATTTTAGCCAAAAAATTGTACTGAAGAAATGGTTAGAAGTACTGTGTCTCTAGTGAGACCATTGTACTAATTCTAGGAATGCCAGTGATAGATTTAGAAGTGGATATCTGCTACAGGATTTTTAGAATGTTATTAAAGTGAAAAAAAATTATAGGAGGTCATGGTATTATGAAGTGCTGCTTATTAAGTAGCAATTAATATAAGCAAATAATATTTTAGATATTTTTATTTTTTGCTCGGTCATGGAAAATAGATGGGACTAGGTAGTCCCAGGCTAAATGGCTTCAAATGGAAAGGTAAAAAAAAAGAAAATTGACATGTAATTTTAATTTTGACATAATTTTGGCAAATTTTGACATATGAAATATGTGCAGTGTAGAAAACAGAATTAACAGTTTGGAACAGCAAATTTACAACTTAAAGACTTGACTCTTAAAGAGTTTTGCAATCCCTAGGAGCAAAAATGTATCTCAATTTAAAAAGAAAAAAAAATGCAAACCCTTTTATCAAAGTTACAAGTAGTTAAATCAATGTCACCAGAAGGACTGTTGCCTTATGCGATTGGTCAGCAAAATACAATAAAAAATGAACTTAAATGTGGAAATCCATTCCCAGTTCATGTTTTTCTTGGTAGTATAACGTATAAGCTCTCAAAATGGGACGGGAGGGCTTGTTTTTTTCCTTTCTGCATTTTCTTTTTTTCTTTTTCAGATACTCAGAATATAGAATTCAATTTACTCAGTAGAAGCTACTTGGTGTTGCAACCCAAGAAACACAAGCATTGAACAAATAACTCAATAATTTTCCATCATACCTTTTAAACCAAATTAAATTAGGTGTTTTCTAAGAACTTCAATATGACGGTTCAGAAACTAACAATTAATAAATTTATATATTCATAAACCAATAGAGATAATGAAATTCTTGTCCTCAGATTTGTCTCTGCAAAAATATTCTGGTTTATTTAAAATAAAATGTGTGGGTGTTAAGAACACTCGTTTGTTATAATTAAGTAAAGGAAATGTGGCAACTATTTATATGGATTAAAAACGCCTTAAAATATAAAATTACAATGGATTCTTTTCATCAAATATGTTCAATAGTGTCTTTATCCAACAGATCTTTATACTATGTCAAGTAATGTTATTATGACATAAGTGCTGCTTGTTTCTCTTATTTAGTCATTGATAATTTATCAAATCTGTAATTTTGTTTTGTGTTTGGTGACCATGATTCATGTGATAACTTAACCCTCTAAAAGTGATAGCCAAAACATTTTGTTAGCCATAAGGTCTCATTACGCATTAAGAAAAAATAGGCATATGCCAGAAAAGTGAGATCGTTAAGGTAGACAAGATTAATTAAACTGTACAGGATTCTATTATTTCCTTTAGTCCAAAGAGTATTGCAGAGCTGCATATTAAGAGTAGCTATCCAGTCTGGAAGTTTCCTTCAAATTTATCTAAATTCCAACATTGTCAATATATGATATTATATTATTCTATAAAGCATATTTAAATTTACTGAAAAGTGAACTATGTCCTTTCATTAAAATTTTATACACAAATCCAATTTGGAATATTTAAACTTTGAAATCAATCAATGTTTTATTTTTTTTTTACACAAATTATATTTTCTGCTCACTAAAATCCAAGCCTTTTATTTTTTATTCCCTTAATTCCCTTGTGAATACAATTACAGGTGTATAGGTAGTTCTTGTTTTTTAAATGAAAACTTTTTTTTTTTTTTAATCAATTTGCAGCTTTTTGTCCCTAATGTTAAAGCCTATAAAGATGCTTCTAAAGATTTGGAGGGAACTTTGTAATGAACAATCTTTTTGACAGTACTTGAATTTTAAGCTTACATTCGTTATCAAATTCCATACATTAAAATTGCAAATTTAAGTAGATATATGCTGGCCAGGAAGAAAGAACATGACAGCAAATTTCCAAGGAAAATGTTTGAATTTGTGTACTTACACATACAACACTGTTCTGGTATCACCGACTTTCCCAGCATCTCCAACAGTAAGAGTATCATAGCCTCTCTCCAGTTCAAACTCTTCAAAAGCAAGTTTTATGACCTATTAAAATAAATTACTCAGTTACTTCAAAACATTCCCACATGTTATCCAACCTGTTCCATTCTTGAATAATTTGCCTACTATAAATTAAATAAAGAGGCAGTAATTATTTCAGTTAGTCTTCTTTTATTTTTGAAAGATACCTAGAAAGAGCGCAAGTGCAGAAAGTTCTGTGTTTTCTAATGCTTAGGAGTAAGTCACTGCTATAATCCTTAAAGAAGTATCACATACTAAGACACAAAGATGCCAGTGACGACTAACTGGTGATAATTGTTCATTATTGAAGTGAGATTTTTTTTTTAACTGTATTAGCTATATAAAAACTGTATAGCTACTATTGGAAGTATATTAAAATATTATCTGTTGCATTAAACAATAACAAGGTAGAACATATGAACTACCAATTCATAAAAAGATGGAGGAGGCTGGTTCACAGAAATTCAAAAGCACAAATTTCCATGCATAAGTTACTAACATTAAACTGTGATTCTACACAATGTCTAGTCATGAATTGCCAATAAAATTACAAATGTATCCCTCAGAATTCTTTGAAAAGTTATTTATGAAACTGTAATTTTTAAAGATAAAATAAAATATGAAAAAGGATTTAGTTTTGCATAAAATAACAATTCTAAGGGAAGCAATTTTAGAGATCAGTATTGATGAGTAGTTGCAGCTGATCTATATGGACACATATATTAGGACATTGTACCTTTCTGTAATTTGATACAAAGGTTTCTGCAAATAACTTTACACAAAAGTGAAGAGTCAGTGATTTTCCACAAAATGATTCATTTTATCTTTAAACTAACTTTTGGAGATATTCCTGGGTAAGGTCTCAGATAACATCAACCATTGCATGTAATGCATTCAATTTTACTTCTGTTTTGTGGGTAAAAACATTTGAGTCAGATGTGAGCTTTCAGCAAAAGCCTTATTATGCTGCTTTTTTGGAAGAAACACATAAAAAAACCTACATTTTCCATCCACTTAAGTTTATTGCTATGTGATCATCAAGGCAGAACTCACCTCCATCAAATTTTAGCCCTGTAAAAAAGCATCATTGAAGCTAAGATAGCTGTTTAAACTTTCTCAGTATTAAAAAAGAAAGTGAGGCCACTTCATTTCTGTGTCAGAATTGGAAAAACTGTAAAGAGGGACTTACACCACTAGAGTAGGTGCTCTTTACATTGTACTATGTTGCTTTTGTCTGTAATCCAGAGGAAAACCTACAGGCAGATGAAATCCATAGCCTTTCCCTCACCCACTAGTGGGGTCACCTAAAAGGAGATTAGGTTGAATTTGCCTTTCCTAAAGCCCTGCTGGCTGGGTCTCATGCCTTCGCTGTCCATTGTTTCAATAATCATAAGAATTTCAGGCATCAGGTAAAACAATATACATTTCTGTCTTTGCCTGATGTACTTCCTAGTATTCCTAGATTATATCAGTGGTTAACATGCAAAATTTCATTATTAAATCAAGACAAATAAAGCTGAAATGAAGCAAAAAAAATGCAGAAGCACAAAAAGACCGTTGTTCCTGGCAAGAAAAAGAACTGCAAGACTTTTAATGCAATTATTATTTCATATGGAGGAGGAAAGCTGATAGAGTATTCCATGAAAATATATGGTAATGTATTATTTACATAATACATTTGGTTCAACTCCAAATAATACATTTGGTTAGACTAACAAATACTTTTACACACCAATTAAAAACAAATATGAATATTCACTTCTTTAATACTAAAATAAGTTAGAAAAAAAGTAATTGGATATAAGTCATAAATGAAAGTTTTAAGCTTCTGGCTAAGCATATAGGAAATGTGACAAAAAACATATCTTTATGGGAGATACATTGTGAAGATGTATTACACACTATTAAACAAAATCTTGTTATCTTCGCTTCCATGATAATTGCTATTGTACGCTAATACATAAAATCTTTTGGAAAGACCTTCAAGTGGTTGAGAGTTAAGAAGACTCACTTAAATTCCTTCCATTTGAGTCATAAAAACTAAATTTTAATGCATAAACAGTAAGCACCCAGTCTAATCATTGCTCTTTTCACAGTCAGTGGGCGGAAAATGGCACTTTTCTGTCACAACATTTCTTGAGTTGGAAAGAATCCACAAAGATCATTGAGTCTAGTTCCTGGCCCTGCACAAGACAGCCCCAAGAGTTACACCATGTGCCTGACACTTGGTGCTGTGACCACTTCCCTGGGGAGCCTATTCAGCACCCAACCACCCTCTGGGTGAAAAACCTTTTCCTGATATCCAACCTAAACCCTCCCGACACAGCTTCAGGCCATTCCCTTGGGTCCTGTCACTGGTCACCACAGAGAAGAGATCAGTGTCTGCCCCTCCTCTTCCCTCACAAGAAGCTGTAACTGCAGTGAGGTCTCCCCTCAGACTCCTCCAGGCTGACCTCAGCTGCTCCTCATACAGCTTCCCCTTAAGGCCCTTCACCATCTTTGCAGCCTTCACTTGGACACGCATTAATAGCTTAAAATCTTTATTATATTGCAGTGCCCAAAACTGCCCTCAGCACTTGAGGTGAGGCTGTCCCGGTGCAGAGCAGAGGACAATCCCCTCCCTTGCCTGGCTGGCCATGCTGTGCCTGATGCCCCCCAGGACAGGGTTGACCCTCCTGGCTGCCAGGGAACTGCTGACTCATGTTCACCTTGCCATTGACCAGGATCCCCAGGTCCATTTCCACAGCTCTGATTCCATTTTCTCGTCTATACATACAATCAGGATTGCTCCATCTAAGGTGTAGAATCCAGTACTTGGCCTTCCTAGGGCAAGTTGAACTTCCTATAGTTGGTGATTGTCCAATATTCTAATTTATTGATATCTTTTTGCAGGGCCTCCCTGCCTTCCAGGGAGTCAACAGCTCCTCCCAGTTTTGTACCAGCTGCAAACCTGTTCAGTATTCCTTCCAGACCTGCATCCCAGTCATTATGAAGATGTGGGAGAGAACTGGGCTGACAGTGGAGCCCTGTGGAACCCCACTAGTGATAGGTTACCAGTCTGGTGTCTCCCCAGTCACTGTAACCCTTTTTTGTCTGACCCATGAGCCAGTTGCTCACCCATCACATTATGAGCTTATTTAGCTGTGTGCTGGACATTTTGTCCAGAAGGATCCTGTGAGACAGAGTATTAAAAAATTTACTGAAATCCAAAAAGATCATATCAACTGGCTTCCCTTGATCAGTTAGGTGCGTTACCCTATTGTAAAAGGAAATTAAGTATGTCAAGCAGGGCTTTCCCCTCATGAAGAACTGTTCACTGTTACCATTGACTGTGTTGATTTTCAGGTGTTTTTCAATAATTCCCAGAATAATCTCCAAAATTTTACCAAGCAATTGAGACTGACACAAGTCATATTACCTGTCTCAAGGTGGAGCAAACTGCCATTTAGAATCACTGTTTCTAATGAATATTTGGGAGTTTTGATGACTATGGGAGACTAATATTTACCCATAACTATTTGGTTAAAATTTTTCTGTAGATAAAGCTTTGAATTGTCAAAAGAATTTTAAAGATTTGTTAGATAGCAGATTGAAGAATGCAAGACAGTTTTGTACAGATATAGATATGACTACAACATAGGAAACACTTATGAGGATTGAATAATATCACAATATACCACAATATACCACACGTGGTTAAACAATATTGATTTATATACCAAGGGAGAAAAAAAGCAGCTCTGAGGTGCCTATCCAGATTCAGTTTTGTTTTGCAATTAAAATTCCAGTAATACTAATTTGATCATCACAATTTACATATGCTTAATATGAACAGATTAAGTTAAGAAAATAATTCATTTTCTTTAGAAAAACTGGAAACATGAAAATTGTTTCCAAAAATATAACATTTATTTCTAGATGATCAGTTACATTCGTCTTGCAGAAGAAGGATCCTATTTGCTTTCTGAAAGGTATGAGGCAAAAATCCCTTATAAGCAATTGAGAATGATTATACCTTATTAGATAAATAGACTGTGAAAACAGAAAACAAGAAAAAGCTTAAAAGATGAGACACCTAAGGAGGTACCTATATGAGAGTTCTGCAAGTGAATTTTCACAATTAATTTTTCATTTGCAACATTTTCCTTTATCCTAGATACTCCCATCCATTATATTTCTGCTGGCATAATTGCTGTTTCAAGCAGTGGATAAAGACAGCACCAGAGTTGTAGGAAATGCTTGTATGGACATTCTGCCTGGAGGAAGCAATAGGGCACGTGGCACTGCTACATCTCTGAAACATCTAGATGTGCATGTTCTTTTCACTACTAAGAAGACCCATTTTACTATTACTTATATATGTCATAAATGTATGCATTAAGTAAATAGAAAGTAAAAAGAGCAGTGAATTTTAAGATGCAAAAAGAAATGGAAACTCCCCATAAGATTTCTGTTATATTTACAAGCAGATCAAGACAACAACTTTAACCCAGCAGCAATGTACTCGTAGAAGTGCATCTTACTACCCCCCCAAAAAATGAAAACAAACCAAACAAAAAAAATCTAAACCAAACAAAAATATCACAAAAACAGACCCAAACCAACAAAACAAAACAACCCACAAAACCAAGCAAATCAACCCACAACCAAAAAAAAACCCCAAACCACCAACACAGGAGCTGGTTGATGCAACATCTCTTAAAGATGAGAAAATACAGTGAGACAGTTTGTTGCCTAAGTAAAACTACAGAACCATAGATTAAAATCAGAAAATAAAACAGTTCTGAGTATACATGATTAGAAAATTTTAAATAATAAAAAGAAAATGCGTTAGTTATAAAGTCATTTTATGAAAATTGTTTGCAAGTGCCATGGGTTATTCCATTTCATTGACAAATGTAACAATATTTAATGTAACAGTATTTTCCTTCAAATTTAACAGTATTTTCCTACTTTGCATCGTCTCCCTGCTGCTATGTAAGCTTTGAAAGTAACATAAATATCCAAAATTTTTATTCTTTCATTTATTTTATAGACACCTCATGCTTAAAGGTATTTGAAAGTGAAAGAAAGCATTTCTATAGACACAAACATGGAAGTACTGCTATAGTCTTTCAGATTCCTAAATAAGTTTTAATTTTTTTAGAAGAATGGAGCCAGATTGTTAAAGTAGAGCTTTAAAGCAAGGTTTGGAGCACCTATTTCACTTAAAGAACATAATATAGAAGTGATGTCAAAAGATGCGGCCATTATTAGAGAACATAGTATTCCATAGTATCCAGTATTCCTTAAAAGGGGCAAAGCCCACCTGTCCTACAGTGATACCTCTTGAAATTTTAAGAGGTAATGTAATTATGGCCAAAATCCAGAGGAAGAGGAAACATAAAAAAGTCAGCTACAAATAGTAATAAAACTAGGTAACTCTAAAGCACAAATGTTATGGGTGATTAATTGTGAAAGATGGCATAACTTCTTTTTTTTGTATGCCTTTGTAAATCAAGTTATTTATTTTCCCTCAAAACCTTTAAAAAACATGAACCATTTATCCCAGCCATATTATTCATAATTTGGCATAGGTACAGCTGCAGTTAATAAGATGCAAAATTAATAACTACCAGGTTGAAATAGGCTCCAACCAGACAAAAGAAAATTGATGCCAATACAAGGACCTGTCCTGTAAAATTTTAATACCCCTAGTTTTAGTTGATTGACTACAAATTTATTGAAAACACTTAGATTATTCTGTTCATTATTTTAAAGAAATGTTGAAGGTTTTTGCTACTACCATTATCCAACAATTGCAGTTACTTAAAAAGCTACTCTAAAAATAAATTTGCTTATTTTTCAATATTGGCATTATAATTTATATTCCTCATTCTCAGGAATTTATTTTCCTTTCAGCCTGCACTAATGATTTGAAAATTAACCTAATAACCACACCTGGTAGAAATTAAACAAAGATAAGAAAATAACAGTAATAATATATCATATAATAGTAATAATGTAAACTCAAACATTCTGACGCTGTTAAAAAAAAGGAGAAAAAAAGTAAAATCATAAAATAATAATAATAATACAAAAATTCAACAGTTTGTTTAATAATGACTTTTATCATATGGCTGCCCCATGCCTGGAACATTTCTCAGGTAAGTAAACACAGATTGTCTTTTTCTGCACATTTTCTTTCTTTGGATTGCCATTGATAACATAGATAACTTTGAATGTACATGCCATATCCAACACAGCCCTTAATTCAATTACAGCAAGTAATTTAATTAACAGCAAGTTAATTAAGGCCAAATAATCTGAGATCTTTGAAAGAAAGCAATAAGAACAATCTTAAGAAAAATCAGTTCATTTTTTTTGTGTAGTCAAAGTTACAAAGTGATTTGACACTTAGACTACTCCAGTAAGAAAGAACTCTCTGATATATAGATAAAAAGGACATACAGTGGCTGGAAGGTAAACCTATAAAAAAGAAACAATTAATTGCAAAATTGAGAATAATTAAGTTCTTGATACTATGAAGTGGCATTTTTAGTGGTAGCTGTTGATTATGTAAAATAGATCTATAACTAATCATCTACTTAAGAAATTTAAATACATCCACAGTAAGATAATGAGCACATTTTTAAGCATAATTTTTTTTCTTCTGTAGAGGGAAACATAAAAAAAAAATCACATAATGATGATTTCAGAGTTAACAGAGCTGCCACAATCTGTTACTCAGTCAGAGAAGCAGTTTATTGCCAAGACAGATTTTAATCTTCAGCTATAGTGCCTAAACATCATGTTGAATTTCACTTTACAATCTGAACCACTGAAACATTTTCCTTCTTTTCAGTTTGTTTGATATGTGTACAAATATATTGCCAGTTCTAAGTACACAGAATAGTACACAGCATTAAAATTTAAGTTTGTAGTCCAATGAATGTTTCACATTTATATGAACCATATTTTTAATGAATTATCAATCAATTTGATTTAGGTTTGAAAGATAAAATTAAAACAATAAAAAGCAGAATCGCAAGAGGAAATAATTATTCATATGCTCACACTAAAAGTTTGGGATTTATCACTTTTAGACAATTTTAGACAGCTCTCTGATATAGTAGGATGATCTACTTCTCATTTTCTGCCAAAGGAAAATGCCAAATATATGGTTTCATTTTTGCTCCTGCTGCCGCTCCAACTGTCAGTAGGAAACAAATAAGGAAATCATGCTTTAAAGAAACATTGCCTTTTTTTTTAAACTGAACAATGCAAAAGAAGTCTAAAAAAGCATGCATCTATTTACTTGCCATTCATGAAAAGTAATTCTGATTGTGCTGCTTCTATCATTGGAAATCTTTTTCAAAACATTTTAAAGAAATACTTTTAGATTTGTTTTTCAAACCCAGGTTTAAAACTACCATTCATTAAATTAGAAAATTTAATTTCCAGCTAGCATTTGTTAAAAACAAGTTACAAAAACAAATTACAGATAAACTAAGAACACATAAAATACCAGATAAGAACACTGACTTAAATAAAGGCTGAGAATGAGCTCATCATTTTTTTTTTTCTCAGAAATTTAAGCAGGAGAAACATGTTTAGTTTACCCCATTTGATTGTTGTCTTTCTTCTTAAAGTCTTTAAAAGAGTATGTTAATTTTATTAATTAATTCAAAGTGCATATGAAGCTTGATAAAGCACATGAAATAAAGGTCTACATGAAAAAGTGTTTAAGTATCAAGAGTGCATATTCATCTATACAAAAACTGTTCTCTAGATGGTGCCCTATAGGGGAATCCAAAGTGTTAAATCTCTACTATTATCTCTACTAAAGCCCTACTATTATTGTGTAGTCCTTAAAGCAATTAATTTCAAGTCCTTGAGTACTACTTATTTAACAGCATAATTCTTCAAGAGTTTTCAGACATTTTAATTCTTATTACTTAAACTTCATGTGAAACATGAACCAAATATTCAAATTTCAGAAAACTTAAAAAAAATTCTAATGAATTTTATGTGTCCCAACTCAAATATCACTGTACAATACTCACTGAGGGAATTCAAATACATTTGTAATGACATGTGGGTCAGTGGAATGTCCAGGAGATAAATGTAACAAAATAACAAAGCAGATTTTTATTCGTTACCTTAAACAAAAAATTAACTATGGGAAATCCATACAAACTAAATAGTTCTAGGTCAAATATTATTTTTGATTGAACATATTGTGTCAATCCTTTATTTCATGCATTCTAACATTGTGAAACTTATTTTAAAGATAATTTCCTGCACTACTAAGCATCTGTCAACAGCAGCAGAAAGGTCCATAAACACCTGTTTTCTTTGAGAAGTAAAGTACTTGAGCTTGTTGGTTTCTTGTTATTATGGCATAATAGTTCCAAGAGCACAATCTATTTCATTTAGAAGGGTGACAGATCTTGCCATCACACTGTATGGTGCAAAAAAGGCAATTGAAGTGAATACTGGAAAGCCTCCAGAGGTACAAGGAGATGCCAAAATATTTATAGAAGGAAATACCTCAGAAAAATACAATGTGACATTTAAATTAATTCCCAGAAATGTATACAACTACTGTTTAATGCTATTTAAAATATAGTCTGGAAAGGTCTGAGCCATACTGAGCCAAGTTAGAAGCTCTGATAACACAGGTAAGTTACTGTGCTAATGGAAAGATGTATTTATGGAAATGAATTTCAAGAGGAAAACTAAACAGTGTGTCAGCATATAGTGTTTCTTTCTTTGGACTAAATTCAGATGTCCATATTCAGATATTTTCTGTCATATAAGATGTTTTTGTATCTTGTCTAACTGCATCTCTAGCGGGATATGGATTTTCCTGTATCATACACATTAGCCTTGCTTGTAACTTCTTGAATACCTGAGCATCTCATACAGAAACAGATACTTGAGGATGGACAAACAACTTGTATCTTTGGTGTACTGTAGTGTTTGATGTAATAAGAAAACACATGCTTCATATACAAAAACTCTTTTTGCTACAACATATAAACTGTTTATATATACATTTATACATACATAATATTTCTATACATGATGAGAATGATAGAACTATGAATGTATATCATTAATAAAATCTCACTAATATTACATGGACATTGAACTGTCAGGACACCAAGGTTTTACATAAATCTTGACAGTTTTTAGATAATGTTATACATTACAAAGTTTAAATACATTGAGGTTAACTTTATTCTGAATAAAAAGATGCAAATAACTTCTCCCTGTCTTTACACTATGAATAACAAGCAGTTATGAATATGAAATTTTGGCATTCATATTAACAGATTAACTTAAACTGACTACCAAAGTTGCATTTTCTTCTAAGCTTTTCTTCCTACCCAATTTTCAAAATATACAACTACATGCCTTGTTGGCCCAAGTGTACTTTTGAAATAAAAACGAAATCGTTTTTTGAATAATTCCCTGTATTATTATTATTGTTTACATAAACTGAAATTCAATTCAACATGCAGTCTAGGAAGTAAAAAGAATCTTAGCATGTGACAACAAGCTTTGTAATTTACAATTACATTTTTAAAAGAAAAAATTAAAAGGAAAGGAGCCATAAACTGTAGCCTGGGGGAAGGACCCACATTCAAACAGTTTATGAATGACTGCTATCCCAAAAGAGGGACACTGCAATAGAGCAGGGTACAAGTGTGAAGAAGGAGCAGCAGAGAGGAGTTGTTAATGAATTGACTGTAGCCCATATTCCCCGCACCCCTTCACCATTTGATCAGGAAGGATGCGGAAGGGTTTATATTTTTAAAAAAGTTTTTGTTGTTTTTTCTCACCTATAGAGGAATTTCTTAGAGAGCAGGGGCAGGATGTGCTCTGGAATTAAGTTGGGCAACCCAGCCTGATCCAGGTGCAGACCTGAGTTAGGCCCTGAAGCCTGTGGCATCGTTGGAAATTATGTTAAGGTATGCCCAGGGAGAAAGTAGTACACCTAATTAATAGTGGATGCACATGTTAGTCTGAGCACTTTAGCCACCTTAAGTGTAAGAATAAACATAGTTTAGTTACATTCTTGTGCACTGCACACCAATGAGGGAATGTCTGTAAATGTAAACTATGCTCAACTGTATATAAGCTGCCATTTTGCCTGAAATAAAGGAGAACGTACGTAGCCACATTGGTGTGATTATGTTACTCGGCTAGCTTCTCACAATTTTCAGGGCACTCCCTCTTCTCTCACCATCCTACTCTATCTTTAATTATCTGTAAATTAATATTCCTAAAGTTGAATCTTTTTTGCCTAATTGGTGAGCAATCTTCCAGTCCTTACCTTGACCCATGATCTTTTTCATCTTATTTTCTCCTCCTGTCCTGATGAGGAGGAACAACAAGAAAGCAGCTTGGTGGGCACCTGCCAGCCAAGACCAACCCACCACAACTATATAGGAGAATTGAAACATTAAAATTACTTCTCATAAAATTATTTATGAAGATATTTGCATACATCTATAGTAAATATTAATCTTCTGTTAGTGATCATGGTGAGAGAACAAAACTCTTTCTTCCAAAAGCCATAAAAGTAATGATAGTCATGACAGCACATACATTTTGAACCTTGTTCAGCAATGCTTCTCATGGTTTAAATATCCAAAAAATAAAAAGCACAACACAAAACCTAATTAAATGTCTAATCTTTCTGGTAATAAAAGCCTACCTGCCTTGGATTTAAAATCTAATCTCCCACACCTGGATAACTTTCTCAAATCCCATATGTACGTTGAAAATGTCCCTTGCATCTGAGTGGTTATGAATGTATTTATTTTCATCCTGTGCCATGAGGTTTATATGTATTAAGAGGAAGTGGTACCAAATATGATTGGTAAATATATAATGGTAAACTTAAATGATTATAAACTTAAATGATTACAGGCCTGATTAGTCTACCCTGATTTTATGTCTTTGCATTTGTACGCACTAGAGTAGAGCTCTTCTTGACCTCATAAAAAATATACCAGAATCAGTGAAGATGATCTCTGGTCATTAGTATCAAACCCATAGAGCAATCTCCTCGAATATGCAGGTCATAGTGCCCTGTAAGAACACGTTTGGGTGGAAGACATTATTTGGCTCTAATTCAAATTATAAATGGGTAAACAGAACGGTTTCTGTCAGTTTGCTAAGACATCATCTGTAATGAATATTCAATGAGGAGATTATGTAAAAATGCCATTAAAATGTAAAGAGAATAGTGGTTAAGTATATGTGCAATTTTCCCTCTACAGTATTATATGACTTGCTTTTAAATCAGTGTAAACTGTATAAATAATTTACTCTAGAAAAAAAACAAAACAAAACAAAAAATTCAATAGCAAAATGTGCTATCAATAAAGTAATAGGGGGAAAATGGAAGAATATCCTTAAAGATGGATTTCAAAACCTTTTGGACCAATTTTAAAAAGTTGTTTGATTCCAAAAATGTGTGCTCAGTTACTTTCTTGTTGTAATTCTTACTGACATAGAAACATGAAGTTATATTGTCTGGGAAATTATATACATTGTAAACCATACTTCAGACAAGCTGGGTCTGTGACCAAATGGCTTTTAAGATACAAGAACAGTTCAAATTTGACTTGCATGTCGATGACAACTACAAACCAAAAAGTCTTAGGTGCAGTTACATATTGCCTTTTTCCTTTTTTAGCTAATTAAAAACCCAGTGTTCTGATGTTCCTGCAATTTCTTAATTTCTATAACAATGTATAAGCACTGCATACATTTTTTTTTATTTAGCATAAATTCTGACAGTGGCATTATATAATTTTATCTCAAAGAAATGAAGAATGAGATTTTACAATGCAGTTTTGGAGTCTGGGGGAAGCATTTTGATAGATCACATTCAGGTTTATTCCTCAAAAAAAGTTATCTATCTTGAGCAACAATAATAGAATTGTATCAAAGGACTTGAGAAAACATAATAAAACTGTGTTCTAGCACTTCAGAAAAAAAGCAAATCACAAAATATCCCTGAAGGCTAAAACCACTTTTTAATATTTGACCAAGAAATGGTATTAAGTCTTTAAAACCTGAAATGAAAATGAGAAATGTAATTTTAGCAAGATATAATAAAATTTAGAGTGGAATAAATGTTCTTCAACATCTTCTATGCTTAATAACATTGGCAAACTTTTTTTGCCTTAAGACAAGAACTTATAGCAATACATGTAATTTGAACTTTGTTATCAGGCGTAGGCTAGGCCAGTCTAGGCTAGGATAGGATAAGAGTAGGACAGGGTAGAACAGGATAGCGCAGAATAGATAAAGGTGGAAGGGAAGGGAAGGG
>VYXD01010741.1:517858-556096 GCA_013397195.1 Hylia prasina
GGAAGGGAAGAGAAGAGAAGAGAAGAGAAGAGAAGAGAAGAGAAGAGAAGAGAAGAGAAGAGAAGAGAAGAGAAGAGAAGAGAAGAGAAGAGAAGAGAAGAGAAGAGAAGAGAAGAGAAGAGAAGAGAAGAGAAGAGAAGAGAAGAGAAGAGAAGAGAAGAGAAGAGAAGAGAAGAGAAGAGAAGAGAAGAGAAGAGAAGAGAAGAGAAGAGAAGAGAAGAGAAGAGAAGAGAAGAGAAGAGAAGAGAAGAGAAGAGAAGAGAAGAGAAGAGAAGAGAAGAGAAGAGAAGAGAAGAGAAGAGAAGAGAAGAGAAGAGAAGAGAAGAGAAGAGAAGAGAAGAGAAGAGAAGAGAAGAGAAGAGAAGAGAAGAGAAGAGAAGAGAAGAGAAGAGAAGAGAAGAGAAGAGAAGAGAAGAGAAGAGAAGAGAAGAGAAGAGAAGAGAAGAGAAGAGAAGAGAAGAGAAGAGAAGAGAAGAGAAGAGAAGAGAAGAGAAGAGAAGAGAAGAGAAGAGAAGAGAAGAGAAGAGAAGAGAAGAGAAGAGAAGAGAAGAGAAGAGAAGAGAAGAGAAGAGAAGAGAAGAGAAGAGAAGAGAAGAGAAGAGAAGAGAAGAGAAGAGAAGAGAAGAGAGAATACCTGACCACTTCAGGGATGACCTAATTTTAACTTACATTATTAGGGGCATTTTTCAAACCCTCTAAAATTTTGACAGGCTTGGGGCATACTCTAGGACCACTCTAGGAATCATGTTCAACAGTTTGACCACCCTCTTGGAAAAGAAATGCTTCCTTATGTTCAGTCTAAACCTTCCCTGGCAAAGCTTTGAAGCATTCCCACAAATCTTATCCCTGAATCCCAGGGAGAAGAGCTCAAATCTTCCTCTTCACTTCCCCTCCTGGGGGAAGGACACTCTTAAATGACTAAAGGAATAATAAAAGATCTATGATGTGAACTGTCCAATTCTGCCATGAATGGAAATTAATAAAAGAACTGTACTTAAGATTCCAGGCACAATTGTCTATGCACCTTTAAAGAAAAATACAAAAGTGAGAGTCTCTGTAATAATTTCAGGAAGAAGATACTTGTTTAATATTACATCAGGTTGCATAAGTTTTTCACAGTGAAACAATAAGTACAATTTTGAAAATTAGAACTGTAAAATTAATTTGGATTTTATATAACTGTTTTCTACCCTCATTAAATATGTATTTTAAGTACAAATTAAACAAAATTGCTTCAATATGTGAAGCAAAGGATTTTTCCACCATATAAACCTTTCTACAAAAATAGTTGAAATGTTCTATGAAGCATAGTGATAAAGAGCAAGCCAAAAGATGTTTAGATCTTCTGATATTTTGTTTACATACTCTCAATTACAAATAATCTTTCACCTATTTATTTCCCTGTCACAAATGTTTTATATTCATAGTCTAAAGAGTTTTATTCTGTCAATCACATGAAATCATTGAACTTTACAAAACCAAGTGCATTAAGTGCAAAACTTTGAACTCAGATGAACCCCAACACACCTAAAAATGCAAACAAATAAAGAAATCAGTCCCAGTTGTCTGAGAAACTCCAAGACATGCAATCGTATAGCACCCAAGTTTTGTGCCATGGTGTGTGACATTTTAATGAAATTTGATTACATTTTTCTCTTATCCTCCCTGGTTGTTGAACAAATTTAGACAATTTAAACAATCATCTTGGCCTGTAACAAAACTAGAAAGAAAATCCATCTGGGTGAGATTGAGTCTGTGGGATCTGCTAATTTTTCAATCAGAATTTAATGATATGATTAAAGGAAATTTGACTGCATCATTGGGTTTCCTGCCCACCTTCTTCCAATTATTTCAACATCTCACGGGTTTTTATGACTGATATTTGACAGTGCAGCAAGAGGAATGACATTTTCCTGGTCTGCTCAGGATGCATCACATTGATGCAAAATACAGATCATCTACATCTTGTTAAGATCTCTGTTATATTAACAATTAGTTCTTGGCTTTCCTTAAACATATTTTGTGCTTCCTCTTTATTCATGAACAAGATTTTGACTTCTTTTTACTGAGTTATCATTTTGTGATCAGGAGTCCCAAAAATAACAGTAGATACAGCCTTAGAAAATAAAATTTTACTGTATTTCTCAAATATATCTTGCTTAACTTTCATTTCCATGGTACTGTGATTAATGGTGATGACTACTTGTATTTCTGTAACAGAACAAGTTTACAATCTTCTGAAAGTATCAGTACTTGTAACATCATGGTACCATCTTTACAGTAAAACCTCCCTGTTGTCTACATATTTGAAGCAGTTACAGAGTTCATTCTTTAATTTGATGTGAAAAGCTATAAGCTGGTCTTTGTCTCCAAAACCTGCCATTTTGTCACAAAACTGTTTTTTCCTCTTTCACGTGTCTTAATGAGGTGACATCGAGGTGTACTTATTAAAAAGCTTAATCCAAATGAGATGTCAATATGTTCTTGTTCTTTATAATTATATAGCTTAAATGTACATGAAGAAGTAGAATTGCATAAGCGTAACTATCACAACATGATCTATCGCATTTTGAGAATAAGAGAACTTTTATTCAGGATCACTGTGGCTTGCTCTAGCATACCTGAAACCATCTGGAAACAGAAACTAAGTTTCAGTACCTCATTTTACCATTTATAAACTTATTATCTGAAAATATTCATTTTCCCACTATCAGTATCTACTTAATTTTTCCTTTATTTGCATACATACACATAGGCATATAAACTCATTCCATAGTCATAGTTTTTGATCTGTCTATATAACCTATTATTTGGATATCAAAATGCATGAAAAATTGAAAAACAAAATAAATGGAGGAAAAGTATAAATTTATATTTTTGTTTGTGACTTAATGATTTATAACAAAAACTGCCACACCTGTCTGTATTATAAATCTATACCCTTTGCAAATTTGGCATTTTTGATAAGCAGATATTAAATTCCTGATCAACTATTAGCCAATGATATATATCAGAATAGTTGATTTATCCTAACACACTTCTGCTCCTATTTTTCCAGATGTTGTAAATATAAACCAACAAAAAATTTACTATATTAAAACCAAAATCTACAGTCAAATTTTACTTAGTCTCTTTGTATTTCATTTCCATGTTTTCTTGTCACTTACTGAAAGGTTTATTACTGCTTTCCCTTTAGTCCTTTTAATAATGAATATCTTAAATAATTAGTCTACTTATTTCTAATTTTAAAGACTTTAGGCATTTCAAATATACTTGTGTCATGTGCCAAACAACTATTATTAAAAATTGATATTTGAATTTGACAAAAACATTATTTTGGCTAATCTCTTTTATCAAATCTTCTCTTTTCTTTATTTTTCTCTTCCCTACACCTCCAACCTCTACACTGTTCATGAAACAAAATTATTGGCATTATCATATGTAAATTGGCAGTGCCAGGATTCTAAACTGTATTAGTGAACACAGCTAGATGTGAAATGCAGTTTGGTTAAAAAGATACTATCTAAAAAGTTCAAATTATTTAAAAGATTATTACTTTTCCTTTGTGCTTTAAATTGGAGACAGTGTACCTTTATAGTTTCAGTCACAATAGATATCACATCTGAAATGGTCCAACTTCTTGATGAATTAGATATCTAATAATGGATTACTTAAATGCTGATTCTTCAGAAAAAAATACTTAATGACTTCTAGTGAGAATTCTATATTCTATTTAGAGTTAGCATTTTTAATTTCAGATTTTAAATATTTCAACATTTTTTTAACTGTATGTAAATGTTCAAGTTTCTACCCTGGGAAGGAATGTGAATACACTGTAAAGAGGTTTAGAAAGCAAAGTGATCTTGAAAAATTGGAGAGATTGCCTTACAAGGAAAAAAAAGAAAGTAAAAGAAATGTGTCATTAAATAGGACATTACATTTTGAAAGGTGTAATGTACAGCTCAGTTACAGAATGAGTGACAGCTAGTCAGATAACAGCTCTCTGGAAGAGGATCTGGATGTCATAATAGAGCACCCGCTGAACACAAATCATCAGTCACCTCTCTGAAAAAGTCAGAACCTTAAAAGAGCATACATCTGTCTGCAACAGATGGGAAGACATTTTTTCTTTTTAATCAACATTTATGAGACCTCAGCTGCAAAGCTGTGTCAATTTGACCTGAATCTTGAAGGAAAATATCAACCAAAGAGATACTATTTCCTTCAAAAATATTTATTGTTGATATTATTTAGTTTTCAGAAATATAAGTGAAAGAAAAATATGAATCACATAAGTACTCAGCTTGTGTTTCTGGATATGACAAAATAGCATGGCTGTAATGTCAACAATACAATGCTTTTGGACTAAAATGATACATCTGTAAAATTTATTTTGGAAGGACTTTTTTTATCTTCAGTCCTTGAATAGCTTGGTTAGTAGATATGTGTTCAAAAGTGATAGATTTCAGGAAATGTAGAAGTATCACGTAAGCTGAAATAGGGCACACAAAGAGATTTTTGTTTTTTGTTCCAAAGCCAGAAACGATCAGGAAACTGAGCACAAAGAAGTTTGGGGGGTTTTGTTGGTTGGTTGGTGGGGTTTTTTTGCATTTCAGTTGTTCTCTCTGCTAAATTCTAGAGGCTGCCTTAATGGCAATGTACAATATGCTGCAAAAGAAAGGTGAAAAGCTAAGATGTTAATATCAAGTCTTTGGCAAGAATAGGAGTTCGTACACAAATTAATCTCTATCCCTTCTTAAAATACAAAATAAAACTGAAGACAGACAAAAGCAATTATTTTCAAAGCTGGTCAGTCTTAAAACTAAAAATAAGTCAAGTTTATCTCTGAAAGAACAGAACCAAACAGATCCTGATTTCTACCAAGCACAACTGAGTTTTGATAAATGTGTAGCCTTTGTATCTCTCTAAAATCCGAAAAAACAAAGAATAAAGAAATTATAAGAATGTGTACCTTACTGGTAAGAGCAAATAACTGTTTTACACTGATACTCATGAAAACGGCACTAGTAAAAACAAAAGAGTAGAAATAGAGAAAATTGTTATGTCAAGGGTTTGGTTTGTTGGTTTTTTCTTTGGTTCCACAACTCCTGCTCTTTCTGTTTGCTTTCCACCATCATTTGCTTTAACCAAGAGTTAATTTGTGGCTAAAAGAAGAACTTAATACCTGCCAATAACATGGCCTTATTGTGCAACTCTCATTTCCCTGTTCTTTCTTAAGAGCATAAACTACCAGTAAGACTGAGTGAAATGAAATAAAATATGTCTGATGTCAATTCAAAATTCAACATTTGCTTTTCTATCACAAATTTTTACATGTAATGATTTATTCAAGAAGTATTTCAAAATGCAGGTGTGACATAATGAAGATTTATTCTGTTTATTTTCCTGTCCTTTAATCACTTAAAACAAAAACAAAATCAAGGTTCTTTATAAATTACAAATATTGATAATGATACTAAAAAATAAATACATTTGTGACTACCATAATGTTATTAATTTTAAATGTGGATCTATAATGTCATTTCCAAAATATTTTATTCTCTCTCTATCACTATCAGTGTCTATTTGGTAGACATTTTTATTACCTAAATAAAAAAATACTTGAATTACATCTGGATATACTGTGCCTCCATAAAAAGGTTATCGATAGGTTTAGAGAGTAAGATATATACTAATGATTTCAATAAAATATTTACTGGCATATTAATTCTTTAGCTATTTTGCGTATTACTTTGTGTGAAAATACATTTGAATCTAGACACAGTCTAGCAGCTGCAATAAGACCAATTTTGTCTTTCTATATACTAATATACAAGGTGTTTTATTTAACTTCAGCATTTTTTTCCTAAGGAAAATACATCACAGAAACATATATCACTGACAAAAAAAAAAGTGTGAAATGACAACATAAAATATTTCTTAATTTTACAATATATTCTGTATTATCTAGAAAATCGTAATGCAAGCATATATCAATTTTGTTTGTATTACTACAAACTGTCCATCATTATTATAGAAGACTATTCCAAAGTGTTACAATCAAAACATTTGTTGTAGAATTATTTTTTGTCTCTATTTCTGTACAGAATAGCACTTCTCTCTTTTTATTAAAAACATTTTTCATTATGTGATTGCAAAGATAATCTAGAAACATAAACCAAGGGCAAATATGAATATGTAGAAAGTCTCAGAAAATATTTCTTTGAGACTAATTCTGCCATTATGGCTCATTGGGGACCTTTGTACTGTGATATTAACATTTTTACACTGTACAAAAAAGTTGTACTTTTGTCAGAGAAATCAGTATTCTGAATGTCAATAATACCCATTATCTTTTTTCTTTCTGTTTCATTAAATGTGATTCAAATCCCACCAGTCAATAACTTCCAGTAGAAGATTTCCATGAATTACAAGGCATGTACAGACTGATCAGTTTGCTGCCTCAGGAGGAGACACTAGGATCCAGTTTAAAACTCCAAACAAATTTTCCTCAAGATTTTTTGAATTTAGAACACTAATCTGTGAAACCAACTACAGGTTCCCTGAATTCTAATGCATGCAGAGAGTGGGGGAAAAAAAGTAAAAACTTGATCTGGATAACTTTGAAAGTTTTTAGACCCTAACATATATAAAGCTTAAAAAAGAAAATAATAGTCAGTAGTAATAGTAGTAGTAATAGTAATACATCACTGCCCTAAGGGTTTACAGCTATTGCTATGTCTTCAATATTAGAAATTTTTTCTGTTTCTTATTCAAATACAAGAGGAAGGAAGGGTATTTCTTGAAGGTGAAGTGAATTAATTATGTTTTAAATTGACATTTAGTTATTCATAATAAAATGATATGTTGGAACAATGCTAGAAGAGTCAAAAACACTACATAAATCTTTGATCCTCATAACATGACGCTGTCCAACAGTGAATTTAAAATAAAAGTTGAAGAAAATATTTAAATATTCAAACCATATCTCAAAATAATTCTCATGTCTATTAAAGCTGTTATATAATTTTTAAAAGAAATGGACCTTATTATTCTTTGGGTTTAGGAATATTAAATATTTTTAATTACTATAATGGCTCTCTAGAATATAAATATTAATTTATTATCTTAAAGATATTCTTGATTTTTAAGTACTCATTTCCTAACTGTTTGAAAAAGGAAAACACAAGACAAAATTAAGTCCAAATGTTAGTGATAAACTCATCTTAGTGAAGTATTTACAAGTAAGAATAACAATTCTAGCATGACATCATTCTTTTATTGTAAAACTTTCTTAAAACTTGTAAAAATTCCTTTTTTCTGGCCCTTCTTTTTGAAACTTCTGTTCATATAATTACACACCTTCAGGAATTATAATTAACATTGTACAGGGCTTAAACAAAAACGTGCAATTTCTTTAAAATTATCTATATACAATCTGTTATACTTGAAATGCCACAAACAAGTTTGATCATTCTTATGTAGTGAGAATGGAAATCAATGTCTACCTGAGAAAATGTGTACGTGAGAAATACCTATATGAACACACAAACTATGCCCAATGTTGAAATACCTTTGGTAAATCAGAGAATTATTTAGGTTGCAAGTGACGTCTGGAAGTATTCTGGTCCATTCCCTGGCTCAGTGTAGGTAAGTCCCCCACTCAGTCTTCTCCAGGCCAAACACTCCCAGCTCCCTCAGCTGCTCCTCACAGGACTTGTGCTCCTGGCCCTTCACCAGCCCCACTGCCCTTCCCTGGACTCACTCCAGCCCCTCAATGTCTGGCCCCCAAATGTGAGGGGCCCAGAACTGGACCCAGCACTCCAGGTGTGGCCTCAGCAGTGCTGAGTACAGAGGGACAATCCCTGCCCTGGTCCTGCTGGCCACACTATTGCTGAGACAGGCCCGGATGCCACTGGCCAGAACCCCCCAGCTCCTTTGTTGCCAGGCAGCTTTCCAGACATTCTGCCTCCAGCCTGTATACTAAATGGGGTTTTGTGAACAAGGGCAGAACCTGGCACTTCACCTTGTATCTCATGCAGTTTTCCTTAGCTCATCCATCCAGCCTGTCCAGAGCCCTCTGTAGATCTTTCCTAACCCACACCGATCAACATTCCCACCCAATGTGGTGCCATCTGCAAACTGAGTGAGGGTACACTGAATCCCCTCATCCAGATTGTTGATAAGGATATTAAACAGAACCATCCCCAGTATTGAGCCCTGGGAAACACTAATGAATGACTGGCCACAAACTGATTTTAGTTCCATTGACCACCACTATCCGGGCCCAGCCATCCAGCGAGTTTTTTCTCCCAGTGAAGAGCGCACCCATGCATGCCATGAGAAGTGAGTTTCTCCAGGAGAATGCTGTGCAAGATGGTGTCAAAGGCTTTACTGAACTCTGGATAAACAACATCCACAGTCTTTCCCTCATCTACTAAACCTGTCATCTTGTCATAAAAGGAGAGCAAGTCGGTTAAGCAGGACCGTCCTTTCATAAATCCCTGGTCATTCTGTATGTGCCATGTGATGGCACTCAAGATAATGAGCTCCATGAATTTTTTGGTACCAAGGTCAGGCTGACAGGTCCATAGTTCCCTGGTTTATCCTTCTGATTCTTCTTGTAGTTCTAGATGTATGGATATTGTTCAAACTCAAATAATAGCACAGAAATGAGACATGTCCAAAAGATCTGTAAAATGATTTTTAAAATCTCATTTTTAGAAGGAAAAACCATTAAAGTAAATAGAAATTTGTTGCTTAAATCAGTATTAGGATTGGAATTCAGTATAAATCTAAATAGTTGGCTAGTGTAATTTGAAAGTGTAAGGTAAAATCCTCACATTGCCCTCAGATACAGAAACTGTGAGAAGTCCATAATTTACTGAAGCAGAAGCTGGAGGCTAGGAGGGATTACTTAAGGTGTAGGAAGACTACTGCAGTAATTGAAATGTGCTTTAAAACACCCAAATGTAGATCTTTACCCATTTGTGTCTAAAGGTGCTTCAAGTAATTGATCTCTCATTGTTTTAAATATAGCTAAAAGAGTTATTCATCAGACTGGCAGTGAGATATACGCTTCAGGACAGATATTCAGGAATTACTGTGTAGCTTTCCCTAATTATAGCTATTTGATGAAAAAATGAACGTGTATTTTTCCCATTAGATAACATCAGAGTAGAAAAGCTACTAATTTGATAGAGTAGAAATGGCTAATGTAGAAAAAATTTTAGTTTTAAAGCATTTAGTTTTCTACACATAGATTTGCACATATGTAATAACACGCACACAATAACTTTTTCTGAAAGATACCATGACAAATAAATCTACCTGTAAGTCTCTTTAAAATCACCTAATTACAAAGAATAGCACTGTAGACATAAAATATTTCAAAAATTACAATTAAAAAAGAATGCTCATTAGGCAGGCTGTTAACAGTCTGATAACAATATTAAGAATTATATTAGTTGTGTGAAAGACTGAATTTAAACATGACACATATACTTTGCTAGTGTTCATCTTCCACAAAGTGCCTTTTTTGCCTGGAAAACAACAATTAAATGAACCAACAAACAACTAGGGGGTTGCAAGAATATATTCAATGCAGGCAATGTCCTGAATAAAGCAGGTTCTGAAACTACTTTGTTGTCTGGGATTTGTATTTGAATTTCATGAAGATAATATCAAATCTTAAAAGGACATTTCTGAGTCTTCATTTGTTTGTCCATTGACCCAATCAAATTCTGCATGTAAAAAGTGTCTGCAAATGTCAGACTCTTCTGTGTGTTATGATGGTTGTACCAGGAGATTAAAAATACATTCACATCAAGGCTTTGATCAAGGGTGCACTTCAGAAACAATTTCCAGTCATCTGCTCTTACTGTGCTTTGATTTGCATCACAGAGCAGTCTCAAAGCAGATAGGTTCATCTCTTTTTGCATAAAAGTGAGATGGAAGGTGTTCTCCAGCCAGTAACAGACATTCAGCTTAAAGAAGCAGAAACTGTCCACAGCAAGAACTCTGAAATATACACAGTGTGAACCTCATGCCCTTAGCACTAGTTGTTCTGCAGTATAAAGCTGCTTGTGGTGCACTGTACTACTAATGCTAATGTAAACACGGAATAATTTATTCTCTTAGGACAACTGAAGGCACTACTTGGATCTTATCCTATCTCACTTTCATTTTCCCACCTGCTGAGATTCTGTTCATGCTCTACAAGTTTCTACAAGAGATACCTGTGAAGTTAAGAAAGCTGTTAAACAGACAATACGTTTTTCATCTTTACTTAAAATCCTTAGATTTTCCTTCTAGAAACTTCTGGATTTTGACTGACTAAATAAATTAGATTTTTTTTATCTTCTTCACTTGTAGTTGTTGCAAGATACTTATGCTAATAAATAACTATGTAGAATGCTGCTTAGAAGAATGACAACTGCAGAGAGGCTAAAATCTGAATGAACAAAAATCTCCATCACAGTCTGTGAACTCCTTGAAAAGAGAGGTCTTGTGCATTGCAGAACAGACCAGCCATAAGAAAAGAATCAGTCTTGAAGTCCAGAGAAAATATAAACTTCTTATTTCCACAGCTTCAAACTTCACATTTTGCATGAACTGTCATTGTCCTCTACCCATTTCAATACAAAATTTAAAGTGAGAACTGCTTAGTGATGAATGAAATCCTCCTAAGATATTTTCCTCCTCAGGCAGAAAGTTGAGTTTCTCTAATGATCTGGTCTCCATTTTAAACTTTCATAGCAACTAGAGCAACCTACATCTCATTCTTGCAGTGAAGCCTCTGTTTATGCCTCACTTCAGTCCTGAATACTTTACCATGGAGCACAGGTTTTTGCTTATACATATTTCAGAAATATCAGTAAGAAAATTATGTTCCAGTGATAACTTATTTAAATTACTAAGCTCTTTACTAGGTTAAAAATATTTCCTTTTATTGTAATCAGGAAAGTTACTGCTGATGGGAATGAAGAGGAAAACCATGCTGTGAAATCTGTCTTCTTACCCGTCATCTTGAAAGGAAAGGGATGATCATCCTAACAGGTTCTTCCTTTTTCTGAAAGGCATGAAAATCTCAAAAGGCATGATGACCCCCATTGTGATTTTAATTTTTATGCAGTAAACTGCCAGTGATGTTTTAGGCTCCATTTTCCCTTTTTTCAGCAAGACAATTGAAATAAATTAAATGTCTTTCCATGTCCTGGAAGAGAAGCTTCTTCACCATGCCCCATTCCTAATGTAGGAACTCATCCAGTGCTTCCCTCCTATGTGCATCAGTGGAATTACTACACAGATTTTAATATGTCAGCTTCCTTTAATATAAGACAGGTGTTGCTATAGAGCTCTAAGACATGATGAAAGGTGCAAAGAGAAGGCCTTTGAGAGCACAAATGTGGGAACAGTTTTATGCAGGTACATCAACCCCTTAAGCAATTTACAACTGGTAATCAAGAAGAGGATGCCTCACAACTCTAAAGACAAAATCAGTATATTGTTTTGTGATTTAAACACTGATTAAAGTCTATGAACATGAGCACTCAGAGACTAATAAAGCAAGCTGGGAAACACATGAATTTTAGGCTACATGGTACAATTACAATTAATAAAAAACACTAACAAAATGTTTAAAAAAATAGACCTTGTTTATCCTTTAAATCAATAGAGTCTATTAAATGGAAAGTGAATGAAAATAGACTCCAATTACTAAATAAGAGGTAATTCATCTATGATCTCAAAAAAAATTATATTTATTATTGTAATTGTTTTATCTCAACAAAGTCAGATTTTTTGGAGATGATAATTTAAACAGATGTGAAATTTCATACAGCATTTTAGATTTCTCCATTACATATAGCTTTCCAATAAAAGAAACAAGCAATAAATTTTAAGAAATTTTGTCATGCACAAAGGTTATTATTTGTCATTAAATGAGTCAATGTCTAATGAGGAACAGCTGAGGGAGCTGGAGGTGTTTAGTCCAGATAAAATGAGGCTCAGTGGAAACCTTATCACTCTCTACAACTGCTTGAAAGAAAGTTGTGGCCAGGTGGAGGCTGATCTCCCAGATAACAAGCAATAGTACAGGAAGAAAAGACCTCAAGTTGTGCCAGGTGAGATTTAGATTGAATATTAGGAAAAATGTCTTCACTGAAAGGGTGGTCAAGCATTTGACCAGGCTGCCCAGGGATAAATTTGAATTAGCATTCCTGGAAGCATTTAAAGACATGTAAATGTGGTGCTTAGAAGACATGGTTCAGGAGTAGACTTGGCAGTGCTGGGTTAACGGTCAGGATCTTAAAGGTATTTTTCAATATAAACAATTCCACAATTCTTTGATTAATTAGAACTTGCCAAACTGTATTTATGTATAAAAACAACAGTAAATACCAGTATACCCTCAAATGTAAACAGTACATGTCTCCTTGAAATACAGGCAACACTGGAAAAAAAAATGTTAGTAAGTGTTAGAATATTTTTGAACACAGATTCGATTTTACTTACAAATGTACTGAAATTCAGCCATATGGCAAATAGCACTACCTTTAATTTGACCAACTATTATTAATAGAACAACTAGTTTTCTCTTCAAACAATAAACAGGCAGAAAACAAGAAACATAATTAGGATAGAATCACACTAATATTTCCTACTGATACTTGCTATTTTTTTTTAATTTGTTTTTACTTTATTTCCAAGGATCTGATAATAATCTCTTCCTTTTTACCACAGAGAACTGGACTAAGTTGCTCCTGATCAATGTGAAGGCACAATTTCTGCAATATCCAGTTTATCCGGACTCAGACCACATCTAACGTATAAAATCCAGGGTCATCAAATTTAAAAATCTGAAAAAGGGAGATTCTGCTGCCCAATGATTCTGCTCTTCTCTGCACTGAAGTGGTCTCACCTTGAATACTGTGCGCAGTTATGGACACCGCAATGTCAGAAAGATATTGAGCTATTAGAGTGAGCCCAAATGAGGGCTGCAAAGATGATGAAGGGCCTTGAGGGGAAGCTGTATGAGGAGCAGCTGAGGTCACTTGGTCTGTTCAGCCTGGAGGAGACTGAGGGGAGACCTCACTGCAGTTACAGCTTCTTGTGAGGGGAACAGGAGGAGGGGCAGACACTGATCTCTTCTCTGTGGGGACCAGTGACAGGACCCAAGGGAATATCCTGAAGTTGTACCAAGGGAGGTGTAGCTTGAATATTAGAAAAAGGATCTTCACCCAGAGGGTGGTTGGGCACTGGAACAGGTTCCCCAGCGACATGATCACAGCACCAGCCCGACAGAGCTCAAGAAATATTTGGACAGTGCTTTTGGGCATATAGTGCTTTGGGGATGGTGCTGTGCAGGGCTGGGAGCTGAATCCTTGGGGATCCCTTCCAACTCAGAATATTCAATGATTCTGTGATTTTGTGAAAATACCTACTTTCTATAGTAGATATTATAGGCCTATAATAAAAAAAATGATACAGAGGGACAAACTATTCAGTTTAATATATAAATCTCCTTAAAAAAAAAAAAGTTTATGCAACATATATTTATCTGGAAAAATAAATAAGTCCAAAATATTAGCAAGAATAGGAAGCAAACATGAAGTGACATTATGCCTTTTGCTTTATTTGCATTTATGATATGAATACACTGTCCTCTGGCTTTGTGAAACTGTTCTTCCTGTGACATTATGATTAAACACTGTTTCAGGAGCTCTGGTTTATACTGCTCAAAGCCATCATGAAGCCAGTGTGACAGGACAAAAACTGCAAGGTTCCCTATCCTCTATCCAGCACCCTTCTCTGATCTCTTTACTGAAGAACACTCAAATTATGCTCAAGCTCTTCACTTGTTACCTTTCCAGTGAGCCAGAAAAAGTGATAACAGCTATTAAATAAATGAAGAGTAAAATGTTGAGATAACTGCTTCATGAAAAAGGTCTGGCCAACCTGACAAGCTACGTCTAAGCCATTCTTCCCCTGGATACAATGATGAGACCAGTAATCCAACTCAGCATTTTCCCTGCAAGTTCTATCTCATAATACTGAAAAATATAAGGAATGACGAAAAAAAAAAGCCAAAAACAAAAACACAAAAACAAAACTTTAAACAGCTTACTTCCTGCTGAAAACAGGGCATTAATGCAAAAAAAAAATCTTCATAGAGTCAGAGTAATGATTGAAGATGTGATAAACAAGCACTTATTATTTTCTGGTACAGTAAATTAGCATTGTAGATCTGATGTGTAAAGCTTGTTCTCACTTTTAACTTTATGGATGATATTTTTAGAAACATATAGGGGGATGTTTTAAAAGGGCAGTTAAACTTTTGTTCTGCATACTGTTGCAAGGACTAACTATTAAACAAGTTAGAATTCTTTAAAAAATAAACATGTGACTGACTGATATAGACCGTAAGTCTCAAAAACCCAAGGGGTTTCTAAATATTACTTGCTAAATTGAAAGCTATATTTAAAAGATTGTTACCTGTGCTGTAGATCAAATCAGTGCTCAAACAGTCAATGCTCAGAGCAGGCCAACTGAAGCTGAGGATAGGAAGGACCAGGTTCTTGGGTTTGGCTATGGTGCTTCTTCTAAACTATTTTTATAAATCCACCAAGTGCTGAACCGCTGCTTTTTTTCTAACAAGCTTTAAATCCATCCATCTCTGTCTTGGATCAAGTCGCTGACAAATCAGCATGCTAACCTTTGTTAATCCTTTTGCAATATACAGCAGGTGTATTAATGCCTGCCTTGATTCTTGACGAGATCACACTTTACAACTGAAGTTTTTGTCTGTTTACTTTAGAGTAGCATCACATTTTTGTGCCATTTTGTGTTTATTAAACAGCTCCAATCAAAATTCTTAATTCACATTTCCAAAATTTTAAAGCTTTATTTTATTAGACATTAGCACCCTTTCAAACATTCATGTATATTTTTTTTACATTTATGAGGTCATTGTCCACATGTCACATTAAGCACTGAACATTCCAGATTTTTTTTACTTAATGAAAGCCAGGAGGAATATTTCTTCTTAAATGGGCTACAATACCATTTGAATTTAGTTTGAAGATAATCCCCCCTAGAGAAATAAAATTAATTGAGGCAATGCACTTAAACACTTTAAATCATGGAGGCACCCTTGCAGTTTGCTTTTCCCATGCTATCTTAGCTATCAAATGAGACTCAGTGGGGCTAATTTGCCACATGAGACTTTGAAAATCTTTTCATTCTATCAAAACTTACTAAAAACACTGTTATAATTCAAGACTAATTAAAAATTCCAATAAATAGAATTGCATCTATCCTCCCCCTTTAACACCATCTTCCTGAAATCTGCAAGTTGCACATCTTACTAATAATTTGGTCTTCCATTTATTTCTCCCTACAAAAGTTCTTTATTTAAAAATATGCGACTCCTGTGTAGTATTACACCAAGGTGAGGTCATTAAATGAAGTCCTAAAAAATTTATTATGTAAATAATTGCAGGTTTCTATTTACTGTGATACCAACACCAAATCTATAGCAGTGCTAAAGCAAAATGAAAGGGATAGTAATAATTATCAGAAAATACTAATATTTTTAGAATAAGCTAATTTTTTCTTATACCTATATATTTTTTTCTTATACCTATATATATATACCGTTCACTATGCAATCTGTAGATTTCTCAGATTTTCCTATTATTCACCTAGAAGTTATCAGCTGACATTTTCCCAGTACAAAATGTACCCAAGAAATTATCTACAAGAGAAGATAAATGGTGAGAAACATATAGAAAGAACTCCAACCACTCATGTTCCAAGGCAACACAAATGAATGTGCTTTGTGAGGTAACAAAGAACTATAGGAACATAAAATGTTCCACAGCACTTGCTTCCTTGTGCAGAAAAAGTGGGTTTATGGCAACCCCATCAGTCTGCACATTGTCTGTACAAAGATATTTTATGCAGAATACTTGCAAAATGAAAATAATGTAAAGGAAAAGAAAAGGAATATAAGCAAAAAATTCAAGGACATTTTTCAGGTATAATATACTATCAATAGTTACGACACTCCAGAAAAAATGGGAAAAATGTTTACACATAAACTTTGATATTTTTGATTTACAAAGATGACAATTTAATAGTGAATAAACGTAATAGTTCTTATCAAGGGAATTACAAATAACTTGTAGAACAAACAAGGTAAGAAAACTAACTAGAGATTTACTTGTAGGATTTTATTAACACGGGGCCAGAATGTTCTCATTTGATGGATGCTCTGTAAGGAGTACATCCTATCAGAAATAAAACAAACCTGAATTAAATGAGAGAAAAATAATGATGTTATGTTGCTCTATTTATATATTTGTATTATGCAAGTAAAACATACCAATGTCTATTTAAATGTGTGTATATGTTCAGGAGTAATATTAAATACATTGATTAGAATTCGATACTATATGGAAAGAAAGTGTCTTATATTTAGGTGTATTTAATGTATATGCAGCTGTGACGCAGGAAGACTAATTGATTCTCTGTTTAATAAAGTTGTTTGAATCCCTTTTACTATGAAGAAATTGAGTGTAGGTTTTTTTGTGTATGTGTGGAATAATATGTCACAACACTAACTGGTACATTATTATGCTGAATAGTATTGTAATTACATTAAGAAACTATGAATAAAAACTTATTGTTTTCTTCTGGTTAAAATTAAAAGTTAACATTTTAGTTGACCATTCTTTTATCAGTTTTTAACCTCCATTTAAATTATTAAGATCACTCGGATTCTATATTTGAACACTGTGTACAAATCTTTTGCTTTCTGGAAGTATAAAAAATGAAAAGAAAGAAAAGATTAAAGCTAAACCAGAAAAAATATATTGATGGAGATCAAAACAGCAAAAAATAAGAAACTGAGGCAGATCAACATGAAAGGACAAATCACAGGGGAGGAAGGAAATGGTGGAGGAATTCTAAGTGCATGAGAAGCTAATAAAATTCTCTAAGAATAAAAGCTGGAGGCAACAACCCAACACTCAGCAACAAGTGAAGTATGTATATGGCAGTGGCTGGATAATAAATGCCAATGATGAAAGTAAAACTGTACATGGTTTTTTTTATAGTTTTTTTTGCTACTTTTTAATCTTGAAAGACTATCTCTGGTAATTGGAAAACAGGGCACTTATGTGTTAAACAGTTTTGAGGGGGAGGAGGTGTACTTTTTGAGTGGAGGATTGTTTTAGTTATAAAATAAAGGAGGAAAAAAAGAGGAATAAATGTTGGGTTTGGTTTTTTTTTTAAATATATAGGCCTAAATAATGAAGAAGTTTTCAGATATACAGTCTGGAAAAGTGTATCTATGAGAAAGGCAAGTATTTTTGTTGCATTAAGTTTTAAACTAAAGAGTCACAATAATGAATTTATATAATTCTGACCCAAGCAGATACAGAAGAAACATATCACTGTGAAAATATTACATTTTGCTTTCTTTTGAAAGAGTCCTTAACCTGGTAATTGAACATGATGAAACAGGTGTATTAAAACTTTTAAAATGGCATACCTTTTTGTATTTAACAAAGTCATTTTGATCACTTTGAGGGTTTTGATTTTGGGTTTGTTTGGGGTTTTTTTTGTTGACAGTTTTTTGGACATTGAAACTGTTGTTTGCCTTGAGCATTGCATTACCATCTAATACATACCAACTGCTTCTCTGAATTATGGACTTAATGTAAAATCAAAGACAATATCACAGCAAATATACTGCTAAGTCTCCTTCTTCAACTTTTCCACTCTTTCATGCGTATGTTTCCATAGTTCCTTCCCAGAACTCTTACTGATTATATTTTCCCCCTAAATGGCTATTTCCAACTCAATATGTCATACTTATATCCATTTGAGGCTCATAAACTTCACACCCTACAGCTAAATCGCAGTAGTGTGACTCTAGCTGATGTCCTGAAAGCAAATATGAGATACTGAAGACAGATAAGGCTCAGCAGTTAGTCTCCTTTGCTCAAAAATAGCATGGAAGGAAGGTCAGAGGGAAGATAACTAATAAGAAATAATAACTGTCTGCCTGTATTTGTGACAATGACCTTACAAGGGAAAAAACTTGTGTTTGATGGTTTTGGCACTTAATGTTAGAAATTGCCCAAGAAAAATAAAGTAAATACCACAGGAAATAACACTAGAGGCATTAAGATTGCTCCTTCAGTTAGCTTTTCTTGCCAACCAGGAAATACAGTACTTTCCTGTATAGCAGGAAATTTGTGCTTGGATGTTTTCATCATCAGATGAGTATTGATCCCATGCCTCCATCTTCCATAACTATCTCTATTAACTCTACTATTTGACAGATGTACATCAAGTATATTCGGAGTTTGGACAAGCAGCACCCATATGTGCAAATCAAATTCCATTCTAAATGTCTTCAGTGTTGAAATGGTGGCTTCTGTTCCAGTCCTAACATCTCACTCACATGATGTTTTGAAAGGTAGAAATATCAACATTGTTAATAAAAACCATAAGTTCCACTAGGTATACACAAAACACAAAAACCATCACAAATATATGATTTTAAAAAATAAACAGTGCTTGCTTTTTTCACAATATATGTTTAGGGGTTTTTTTTAATAACAGTTGTGTGTATATGGAACTCTGTGTTACAGTTTATGTACATGAATTCAAATTGAACATAGTGAGTCAGTTATATATAACATGATTTTTCAGTAGGTTTTTTTTGCACATTATACCAAAATATGCAAACTCTTTTTTTTGTTTTTGAAATGTATTTAAGACTTACAAAATCAAGGCTACCCTTGAAGTCTTGTATAAGATTTTAAGACATTGAAAGTTAAAAATCTCATCCTTATAATGCATCAAAAGTTCTCATGTAAATGCTTTAAATATTTTGCATTCCAAAATTATAATCCTTGATTATGAAAAAGCAAAATAAATACACAAGCCTATTTCAAGGCAAGAGGGAACATAACCAGTATGATTATTTCATTACTAGGACCTTAATAATTTTAATTCTAAACTATGTGAATTCTTTGTCAGTGATGCCACAGCCCCTTAGAATCAAAGATGCCATTGCAGCAAATAAAAATAAAATTTTTTAAATTTAAACATCTACATTCATAGATGGCACAAAGCTTTAACACTGTATGAAGGAGATAAGAGAATAAAAATTGCTTTCATTTTCCATCTGCAATGGGAAATAGCTCTTTCAGAAAGGTGTTACTGTCTTTGTACTATCTAGATGGCACAGGATGTACAAATGAGGCAATCCTAAATTCACAATGACTGTCCTTCACTCTATTACTGCATTACTGTCCTTCACTCTATTAAATCAATCCTAATAACTGTGGAATAGTAATTGGGTAAATCACTAGCATGAAACTGTACATTGCCATGAATACACAAAAATTTAGTGAAAGTAGTTCTTAAATCTACATATTTTTGATCCTCAAGATGTCTGCGACTTAAAAAGCTGACATAGAGTAAGAGAGGATAAATTTTACAGATAAAAAAATCAATTTTGTTAGCGTTATGATAATAATCTCTTAGGGATGAGCTGTCTAGTACTCAGCAAGAGTCAGACCATAGTTACACTGAGGGTTCTATAGATGTTAAACGTCCTTTTATGTGTGGCAAGATGATGTGATCAGCCATTTGGAAGGACAGGAGCCTTGTCTATAATGAAATTTTGAAGAAATTAACTATTTAGGGGCACATTTTCAAAAATACCACTCTAATATTAAGCCTCCTAGTTGGACAAAACACAGGTTCTGAATTCATTGCAGAGTATTATATATGCATAAGGTAGTTATACGGAAGACCAAAGTCACAAAGAGATCGTGTCTGAGCTACAACAAACTTTTGAAGCAATCCATGAATCAGCCAGAAAAATCTCACTCAAAACCCCTGCATATGCTACCTAGTAAGACTGCTCTTTTAGAGCATATTGCAAGAATTAATTATCTTAAAATAAATTATCTCAAAATCAACCATAACATTGTGTGAATTGCGTAGATGTGAACTGGGGAAAGATTTCCTGAATAAAAATATTATCTTGGAGTTCCTCAGCAATGTGCTTTGAAAGGCAATAAATCAGAAACACCATTTTATACCAACATATTTTTATACCAACATATTGAGCACATAATCCAACTTTATACAAATATCTGAGAACCCAGACCCATAAAATTATACGTGAAGTTTCCCACTCTCACTATAATTAATTTTAATGTCTTCAGTTGTGGCAATTGTAGTGAATAACTTCTACTTTGTATAGAAGAAGGGAGTTGCTAAGCTCAAACAAATACTTAATATGTCTGCGTTTAGTACGGTGCGGAAAGTACAACCTTCAATAAAAAACCCTGTAATTGGGACACAGTCTTTATTTACCAGGTCATTAAACTTAGCAATAATTCAGCCCATAGCACATCTACTATACCACAATCAGCAATCAGTCAGGAAAATGTTGGGCAAAATTAGGTCTCATTGCTGAAGCAGCAATGCAATAATGCAACAAATCTTGCCATCCAATGGACATTGGGACTGAAAAATGCAGCCCTTGCAATGTTACCATAAAATACTGAAACAGCAGGAAATCCAAGGTAGTAAGTATTCACAGTCTGGAGAAGGAATTGAAACAGCAAGGAGTAGTGGCAAGGTTAGTACATAAACTAACGAGATTATACTAACAGTAAGAAAAGGTTAAAGAGAACGCATCAGTAAGTCCTCAAAACAATTCGAAATAACTGATTCTAGAAAGCTGAGAAATTGCATAACAGAAGAGCTAAAACAATGAAGAGTTGTAAAGAATTACAGCACATACTTGATGCAGTCATAAGAGCACCATAAACTTGTATTTGCAAGTACTAAAAGTCTAATAAATGACTCAGTAGGATGCTGATCACAGGCTACATCAGTGGGATACAGAGTAAACAAATACATGGTTAAGGAAGAAAATCAGCTGTTCAAAATAAGCAGGAATACCTTTGAACAGGAGAATACTCAAATTTAGATTTCTGTGTTGCTCAGAAAAAGGCAAATAAATGTTAGAAAAACATTTAACTAAAAATTATCTTGATATAGTTGGCTAAGACCTAGAAGTATGCTACTGTCTCTATAGGATGTTGAAATTTGTTTTTATTTTGAGTTGGCATTAAAAATCTGCCCCCACACCAGAACCAGAATGAAAAATTTGGAAAATGCGTCCATTAAAAAAAATTAAAATATTCCAGCTTATTATGTTTTGGAGTGGCTTTTTTGGATGTTGTTTGTTTGTTTGCTTTGTTGGGTTTTTACCTAGGAAACCTCTTTAACTGCGTTATCCTCTTCAAACTGAACTGAATGTTATGTTAAGAGAAAACGCTATCTTATCTTTAAAATTCTATTTGCAAACTAACCTGATAAAAGGCCACAAATTCATTTTAGTGTAAGTCAAAAGTAATTTATGACACAGAGTAACAACATATCATAAACTGTCTTCCTCCTTGGGAAAGAAAATCAACAGGACCCTAAGCATTCTGATAAATATTTTCAAATCTGCAAGTCAAAAAAGTAGATTCCTCAAAGTAATTTAAAAATAAGGCCTTCAATATACAGTTCAATTTTCAAGAGTTCTGTCATTCTAAACTCCAAGAAAAGTCAAGGGTGAAAATCTGCAAAACTCTTAGCATATCTTAAAATAATATCATTGTTTTGGAAGCTTGAAAATTATTTTGGCAATTAATTTTTTTAAAGTTCATAGATTTCAAAATGTTAGCAAGATTTCTTTTAAAAAGAAGTAGGGTTCCATTCAATCAGATAACTTTAAAAGTAAAGGGATTTTCTTTTACATCTTTTATTAACTGAAAGGGCGTGTGTTAACTCCAGATGCAATTGTTTGGGGATAGAAATCCCAATACTGATAAAGATGATGCAGACTTTATGTGAAAGCAACCTAATGATGCTGTAAGCCTTAAATAAGTTTGATTTTAAGACTTCACATTTTCAGTCGTCATGGTCCTAAAGCAACTACAGTCTTTCCAAAAGACATCAAATTAAGAAAATTCTTCTTCAGGCGCACTGCTAGACAAATCCAAGTTCTATAAAAAGACAACTCATTCAATATTGCCCATCCTGTTGAAAATGAAAGACTTAAAATTTACACCTCTTTTTCTCATGCTGTGATTATCAGTGTCTGTCAGTGTATTTCTTTACCTTCCACACAGCTGGATGTAACAGAATTTTTTTTCTGGGTGAAAGATCCAAGTGTTTACTCAGACCTGTTAATTTTGAATATAACATAATTTATCTGTCTGGGTGTGCAATTCCTCCTATGTATTCTTGTATCTGATGAACTAGCAACCTGCCCACAGAACTCTACTTAAGAGTAGTGTTTTTTCAAGTCCAGTAAACATAATAATTAATTAATCCACATCAATCTCATTAAGTTCTGTGCTACTAAAATTCCAAATTCAGTGAGAAAGGTACATAGTAAAGAATGAAGAGAACTTGTGCACTGCTGTAGTAGATGGGGGTTTACTGTTTTTCATAGGTAAATCTCCACAGAAAACATACACTGGACAGTTTAATATCATAATCAGTACCAATTTTTCTACTATTATAGTTAAACTACATTTATTTTATTGTAAATATGAATCCTTAATTAAATTTCTGAAAACTCAAGGAAAAAGAATAAAATTTACTGAATAAAGAAAGCATTAAGATGCCAACACTCTCTTCTATCAGCAGGAATTTAACTTTTTTTTTTATGCACATTTAATTTTTCCCCTACAAAAAAATACTGTTTTGCAAAATCGACAAGACAACACACTATAGAATATAAACTTGAATAGATTAAATTTTAAGACATTTTCCATAATTGAAATGCTTTTCTGTATTTAAAAATGAAAAGTAATTTAATAATTTCTATAAAATGCAATGATTTTAAAGTCAAAGGCCTTCCAGGAGAATTTTTCATATCTAATGGCTATTCTAAATAAAATATATTAGTTCTAAATAACAGTTCTAAATAAAATATAAACAGCTTTTTCTGTTCAGCAAGAAGAAACACTACAGTAAAATCTTTCTCAATATAGTTTTGTACTTTTGCCTTTTTTTTCCTGAATATGTATTTTTACTGAGCCACACTGAATCCTCTTTAAGAAAAAAAGTGCACTTAATGAATTTCATAAACCAACAGTATTTACATCTCAAAAACATGCTATGAAAGCGTGCAGCAAATCTATCTTTTCTGCAGCCAAACATTTTCACTTATTATGGTAAGACAAACATTTTTCCTTCAAATACTTTAAAGAAGTCAAGAATACAGTCTTCCAAAAAGCTGCACAGGAAATATGTGTTTTGTAATTATGAAAGTACATAGAGATTGTACATTCCCTGACATAATATAATTAATTTATTCAGCATTTCATTACACAGAAGTACAAGTAAAGTCTTTAAACTTTTTTTTCCCCTGTAGGTAGGGGGTCTACTTTCTTTACTGATTTTGCAGAAAAACAGCAAAAATACTCTGTTATGACCACTATCTTATGCTTAATTAGACTAATTCATAGTTATATATTAAGAATCATTACTGGAAAAGAATGGACTGAAAAGAAATTATGTAGGTAGTAAAACAGCTAACAACAGCTGTCAAAATATTTATGTGAAATGTCCAGGTTTTATGCCAAGAAATCTTATGTTGAGATTCAACAGTGATTAAGTATAAAGACACAACCTCAAAAATTCACTATTAACTCATTTAGCAATGTGGAATTTTGATTATGGTTTTCTTTATTTCATTATAAAATGCATTTTAAACTTGAAAATTCTAAGTTAGACGCACGACTCTGAGTGGACATTTTCATATATGCTATTTTTTTCTCTCTAGTGCCCGGTGTGTTTTTATAACAACTCTACTCTGTTCCTTTTTGTGTTTAAATGAACATACAGACCTCCATGTGTTCATGCATTTGTACAAATATATATGAGGTATTTTTAAAACAAATCCAAAACCCTACTGTTTCACTTGAGACAAGAGAAAAAGCATACCTTTTCTGGATCAGTTGTTGTAATGACCCACACGCAGTGTGCATTGTCTTCATATTGAACTGGATAATTTGGTGACGTGATAATGCCACTCGGTCCACGTAAATTAGAACCACATGTTCTAGCTAAAATGATAACCAACAAATCAGATTGCTTTAGACTGGATGCTCTGTTTAAAATAAATATTATCAAATTGCCACAGCATTAGCAACAATTTGCCATGAAAGTATTACTATGCTGATATATTCTATAACAATCTACCCTTAAAGATATTTCAGTCAGACAAAAAAAAATTCCTGAAAATTTACCCACAGAGGAAGAAATGAGCACTTTTCAGTTAATCAGCCCAACACTTACAACACTTTATTCTTACTTTATGTCGATTCAATTCTCAAAATTATCATATTAATATTCTGTTTGGAGAGAGATTTACCCTTTCCGAGGGGATGGAGGGAGCCTTCTACCCATGTATGTAAGAAGGGCCTGTATGTGTTCTCCTTCATAATTTCCCCATGACTTGGAGAAAGAAACACATGTATCACAATATGTATGTAACTGTCATGTCCTTAACATAAACATGACCTTCTGTCGTGTCTTAGCTCTTTACACGGTTGGAAATATAATTAGAAAGAAAAAAAATATAAAATGGCTCTAGACAGTATGTTGTCAGACTTGGGTAAAGCAGATTCAGCTGTGAAACCATCACAATCTCTGCCACATTCAGCAAATCCAGGTAGACAGCATTTTGAAAATATATTTCTTAACATATTCAGTTATCGTCTAAAGAGCATTAATAATAGATTTTGTAAATATATTCAAATTTCTCAAAATATTTCAGTATCTAGAAACATTTAAAAATATTTAGAAATATAATTCCAGTGACACAATTATAGAACTCGGAATATTTCAAAATGTCACTGTCATGTTTGTGTTACTATACCACTTTGTCAACATGCTAAACAGAGTCTAGATCATAGAATTTCGAAGTACTTCGAAACAAATCTCAGAATGTTAGACTCTATCCATATATCTTCCACTACCTTCTGAGGTAATTTAATCCCTCCAGTTACTTATGTTTCATTACAGACAAGAGGAATGACTAGATTCTTTAAAAACTTGGCCATTCTTTTTCTGAATATTGGAATAAAACACCCAGCATATTTCTGGTACTTTAAAAAATTTTAGTTTTCATCTTTCTCTGTGGCTGCCTCAATTCTAAAGGATAAAAAAGTATGAGCATTCCTTTACTTCATGAACTGCTGAATCTTCTCCATGAATAGAAGTGTGACTGGTAAAAATAGGAAAAAAGTACTAGATTTAAATAACTATTGCATTTTCTATGCCTTCATCACTTAGTCCTTTGCTATGATGTTAGAGACTAGACTTCGAGAACTCGTTATAATTCTATGACAAGATTGATCCACTAGGACTCCATTGTCAGTGAAAATGTATGCAGGCAGATTGGAACAAGAGAATCTTTGAGTTCCCTTCCAACCCTAATCATTCTATGATTCCAGGTTTATGACCAAAACTGTCTTAATAGCCACCCATCAATTTAAGTCTCAGACACATCACAGGGAAATCTTCTGTTACAATCCCAGTAGAAGTAAAAAAAACCCTCATGTACATAGAATATTCTATGAAAGCATAATTTAACAGTTATTAAAAATGTGTCTGTACTTAACATGGAAAAAAAAAATCATAGAAGCACTTAAGTTGGAAAAGAGGTCTAGGTTTACTGAGTGTGAGGCTTAACTTACCGCTGTCCAGTCCATACTAAGCCATGTCCCTAAGTGTCACAAAAAACTAATAACATTTAAGTGTGCCATACTGTGTTGCCTACTAACAATAGAGAAAGCTTGGCATGTTGCCACTGTATTAAGCAATCTATACTTTTTTAATTGAGGGAATAACAAGGACAAATTCATGGAATCTGAAATACAGGACATTTTCTTTCTAGTCACTTATAGAAACACCGTGGCTCCAGAACCCTAACTAGAACACAATCTGTTGCTACTTTGTTTTCAATTCCTCCTGCCTAAGATCTGCTACAGCAGAAACTAAGCCAAAGGTGAAGCTTTGTAGCAATAAAGAAACATAGGTGTTCCCTCCTGTAGCTGTTCACAAAGACTAAAGGCTAAGAAACATCTCCCTTGAAGAGAGATTTTTCAGTCAAGCCGTTTCTCTTTTACTTTTCTCCTAGTCAGACTTCCAAGAGAAGGTTAAAAGGTATGGGGTGGAGGGGGGGTGGGGGGAAGGGGTAAAACTGAGCAAGAGGCGCAATTCAAGTTCAGCCCAGAGGTCTGTTTAGGAAATGGATTTACTGCAAAAAATTGAATAAAAAGTTTCGATAGCTTTCTATACTGCCTACAGAAGACAGGAATGGATCGCTGTAAGGCTTTTGTGTGGAATTCAAGGAAACTGGGAGCATTTACATCAGCATCACACAGTGTCCGTGGGCAGTTTCTGGGGCCTCCCACCACTCCCTGCCTGTGGCCCAGGTGTGGTGCTGGGGTGGGCCTGGAGCTGCACCACCACCCTGAGCAGACCCCAGTCGTGCTGGGAAACCTTGGGACCCCAGCTATTCTTGTGCCCTTTCAGGTAATGTCATGAAATTGTCAAGAGCAAGACGGTTCCTGACTTTTCATCAGATTCCTAAGTTTTGAGCTTTGTTAATCACCATTCTGGGGTAAATGCAAACATCAGCTTCTTCAGTAAGTATTGTACTCTTCAAGTCATTAAACTCACAGCAGTCACGTGCAGCTTATCAGCTTTTCCACTTTAAGTTGATGATAATTTAGAAAATGTGATAAGCACTTCTTTGCACTGTGTATTTTATTATTTTTAATTGCTATTTATATGAGCACCAATCAATACGCCAATACTGGCATCTTGGAGATCAGTAAAGGAATTGAGACTAATACACACTGCATCTTTCACTCCTCACAATCCACAAACAGGCAAGTCATAATACTGACCAAGAATTATACACCATTGAGAAGAGGAGCATACACATGTTTATACAAGCTTAAAAAATCTAATCTGGCAGCAGGAGAAAATTAAAAAAAAGAAATTACAAAACAACTACATAATGAAAACTTTCTAGAGAAGTATATGAGTTTTATATAAATGAGATTATGTTTTAGTTCATTCTTTATACAAGGGGAAAAAAAAAAATTTTAAGTTCAGGTGTTACAAATCCTCCAGTGTTTCTTAAACCAATATGATTTGCTGCCCTGGTAACTGGCATTTTGGTGTAAGATGTTTTATGTACAAGAAGCATCACTTTGATCCACCTCAAAATGACAATAAAAGTATCTCTAACAGTTTGTATGATTTCTTTTTTTCTTTTCGAATTGATGGTGGTGGTTTGCCCTGTTTATGCTGGCTTGCTGGCTAGGTTGTCTGGTTGTAGGAGAATATAAGATAAACACATTTCATGGGTCAAGGCTCTCATTGGCATGTACAATCTAAATGTGCAACTTGAAATAATTTTTCTACTGAGATAAAAAGTTCTGTACCTAGAGATCTGTTCTTTTTTTTTTTTTTTTTTTTTTCCTATACAGCTCAGTTCTGAGGTACTTTGCAGCATTTATATACTTTTTCTGTGTTTTTATTACAGACAATAGATTGCAATGGAAAAACATAAAAAGTAACAAAAAGCCATTTGCCTGTTCCTCCATAAAAGTGGCTGTTGCGGGGCGGGGGGGGGGAAGGAGGGCAGGAATGTAAAGAAGGGGTGTCTAGATGTGAAAACAGTTAGAAATATTAGAAGGTCAGGTTTTATATAAAGTTGAACAAAATAGGTGAATGGAAAGGAATTTACTGAAAAATCAGGACTAGGTAAATATCTGGGATTGATAGGAACATTGTAATATTGTGAGAATTCATATTTGGGAATTAATTAAAAAATAATATAAATCTTACAAATTAATTACACTTAAAGTAAGTTTATCATGACAAAAGGAAGATTAAGTTAAATTAAAACTATTTAAAGGAAATTAGCTCCCTAAATTGATACTCTTTCTACACATTTGACTGCATGCTTCAAGCTACATAAAAATCTTTGTATATTTATAATCATATATACACATATACATGAAATATAGTTCCCTGTTTTAGTTTGCTTAGTTCTGAGTTTCATTGCAGCAGAATCTGCAAATTACCCTTCCAAAATTCCAAAGAATAGCAGTTACCTCTGCAAATTGGCCTGTGGTCGCTCCAGGCAGCCAGTGTATCTGTCACTCTCTGACAAGTGATGCTCTTAGAACCTTGCAGCACATAATTGTCTTCACAGGAAAACTGTACACTTGCACCCACCCTAGGAAAAAAAGGGGAGAAAGGAGGGAGGAATTAAATATATTTTAATATCAACATCCTCAGACAGATGTAAATATTGCCAAGTGACAATATTTCAAGATCCAAACAAAGAATTTAAAGTGCAAAATTCTACTCTATCAATATTTTATTCATAAAAAACAACTTATACTCTAGGGAAAAGTTCTATTATTCAGTTTCCCCACCTTTTAAGGAATACAAAACAATTGTGACACTAAGTTTGTTCTTTTATGAGTTCAATGAATATATGGATAGATATTTTATCTAAGAAAATATATAAACACAATTCTTTCAGGCAACAGAACTTAAGGCATGATTTCAACATTGGTATATTCAATGAGATAATAAGCAATTAGATATGGAAATTTGTCAACACATTAATATTAATTTCAGGAAATATTAATTTCAATTAATGGAAATAATTCATTAAATAATATTCCTGACCTTGCTGAAATTTCCTCTTAAACATTACATTAAGCAACAACTTATTTAGCACTGAAATTTCACTGTTACTCTTGTAACAGTGAAATGTGTCCCTTTGGAATTATTTATGCTGCCCAATTGTTATGAAGATTTTCAAAAAGTATATATACTTATGATCTATATCACAGAGAGTTTTCTTAAATATCATTTACATATCTGGCTCCATTTATTATGTGTGACATTCTTTGATCCCAACATAATTAACTCTTTCTGTTGTTTGCTTTCTTGCACTTTTAAATTTTTATTTGATGGTCCCATGTTGTGAACCAAGTGAACTCAATAAAGCAGATTTCTCAGTTTAGTCTCTGTAAGTTTTTGAGTCCTAAACACCAGGGGATGTGTTACATGGCAGTCAGGATGCTCAATGCTTAAAACTGTGCTGTGAAGAGCTGCATATAATGTCATTCACTAGGACGCAGCTCATTCCAACTCTTCATGGACAAGTATTTTCCTAGTATTTCAGAGAATCTCACAAGAACTGACTATATTGTTTATCTATATTATGATGTGTTTCTAGAGTTCTTTTCATTCTTTCAGGAAATTTTAATAGGATTTTTTCTTTTCTTTTTTTTTTCTTTTTGGTTAATTTTAAAATTTGAGTATGATACTTCAAATCTAGAAAAGCTTTAAAAACTGCTTTTCCTATCACTTTTTTTCTTGAGCTGTTAAATAAGAAAACTCAGAAAAGCAGGGAAAATATTGGCCTTTTTCTTCCATAATTCATACAAAAGGCATAAAATTCTTGAAGAGCAACGCAGGTTTCTAAAATTGTTTTTATTTTATACTTGTCTCAATTCAGAACATTTTTAAAGCCCTCAGAAAAAGAGACCAAGCATTTTTCTAAATAAATACCTCAAATTAATAAAAAATAGTTTCTTTTGTTGGTATTGAAAATATTACTCATTAATCTGACATTTTAATGCCATAAACACATATTTGTAATGGCATTTTCTTCTATTTTCTAGAATTAGGATTTCTGTATTTCTTTTTCAAAAGAAACAGGAAAAAACCCAAGTAGTTACCTAGCAGGGATAAACACAAAATGAGAACAAAGTATTTAAAAATCATATTGGATAAAGATCATCCCACAAGTGTAATGTTGTGTGGAACAACATGAAAACCAACATTTCCCTTAAGTTTGCTACTATCAAGGCATGTAAGGAGAATCACAAAACTGTGTACATACAAGAACATAGAGTGAAATTAAATGTATAGTTATTGGATGTCTGCAACAGCAATTTATAATTTAAAATACCTGCATATTCCCCCCAGAAAGAAAGAAGGGGGTGAAAGGAAATGAACAGGAGAAATACAAATATTTTTGTGTCTCATGAAGTAAGTAAAGGATTTTATCTTTAGATTGGGTTTTGTTCATTGTAGAAATACTTTTAATATTTTTATTAATGTGCACATAAAACATTATACATTAATTTAAGCTATACACTTATGATGTTTCAATTTGTTTTAATATTATTCTACAAAATATGTATTTCAGGGGGTTGGGATTTTTTCCCTAAAGCTCTGGAAATAACTTGGATCTAAGGATCTAAGGATAATTAATGTGAACCTCATATGTTTTACACCATGGGTATAATCTTTTGAAATGTCTGAACACAAACAAAGGGATACAAAATAAATATGCTGAATACAACATAATAAAAAGAAAGAAGAAACATAGCAAAAAATGTCACATTAAAGAACAAGGTAGGGACACACAGTATTCCAAAGCTCCTTACAGATCTAAATAAACATCTTAGGAGTGGAGATGCATCAGGATCACAGTCTGCAATAAAACTATTCACACATCCAAATTGCTGAGTCTCTCAATTGCTTAATCTCATGGATTTAGCTTCACAGTTTCCCATTTAAAAAGGGGACATCCTTTTGAATATATTTTATAGCTTGCTTGATATGTGACTTCAAAGAAAATTACTGTTTCATTTACTATCCAATAGTTAACAATAAATGTTTTTAATTGGGGTGAGGGGTGGTTATTGCTTTTTTTGTTTGTTTGTTTTTTACAGCTCTAACTCCATAGTCACTGAGAAAATCTGTGAGCACTGGAAGTCTGTGGTTTTGCTTTGTTACTTCTCTCTGTAAACTTTAAACATGAGCGTCCTAGGTTAAAAGTGTAAGATGTGCCCAAAGTATGTATTCTATCACCATCCTCATGAGGTGTTGGAACCAGGTGGGGCAGTGTTTCCCTTATCTTCTGCTAATGGCCCATCAATGCCTTGCCCTATGACTCATAGATAACTCCCTCCGGAAGCCGTTTCTGTTAATGGGCCATCAAGGACCCATTACATGACTCATAGAATGATATCAGCCCATTGTGAGATGCTCCACCCAGGGGGAGGAGCCAAGCATTCCCACCTGCATATAATCCAGGGTTTGGGACAGCATAGGCAGCCTTTCCCCACTGGATTCACGGAGGACAAGAGCTACCAGACCTTTCTACAAGACCACTGCTTCAACAAGACCATTTCATCTGGACTGCTACCACCACCCTAACTAACAGGGTGTCAGGTGGTATTCTGACTCTGTCAGTGGTATTTTTACTTTCTTTTCTTTTGCTGTTATTAAATTGTACCTCTGACTTGGAGTCTCTCACAGGTTGTTGCTTTCAAACCAGCACAATGAGGAAGAAATCTCTTTCCACACTTTTCTTTTTCTATTTTAAATTTTAACTCCATCAAAACATAATTTGTAGGTTTATAAAGCAGGCTAGAATTTGACTTGAAGAAGCCATTTATTAAAAAAGGAAATACTAACATAAAAAAGTTAATTTAATTTTCAAAATCTCTTTTGAAAATTTAAAGGCCATATGTTTTACAAGTGTTGATGAAATTGTGGAAAATGACTGCATTTTCACATTACCACACATACCATACAACATTTAAACAGACCTGAAACAGTATTATTCAGATACATTTCAGATTTCCTTTAAGCAATCTCACATAAATATAAAATGTGATATTGACCTCAAAATTGTATTGATTATGTTCTCATTACTCTAGCCAAGCCTGACTTGCCATTTCTTCCCCAAAATAAATCCAAATATTCATTGGGTTGTTTTAAAATCTCTGAAAATCATCTCAGTACTTCCTGAAAGGAACACAGTAGAAGTGTGGCAGGAGGACAGAATGAAAAGGTTAAGATTTCAATACCTTTTTGTTTGCTTTATGATATTAGAATGAATGCCATTATTATGCTGAAAAGGATGAAACCCTTTTCAAAGAACTTGTCATCACTGAATCAGTTGCATCTCAGGCTATCTGGAAAATAAACCCTCTGCCTTTCCATCAATCTCACTTAAACAAGTCTTTCAGTAGACTGGAAAAGATTGGAATAATGTGCATTTTCACATGTTTTAGTTCAGATTAATATTCACAGTTGTCATTCTCCTGACAAGAACAATAGCTCCTTCTGGTGTTTATACTTGCCTCTTAGAAAAGAAAAGAAAACATTGCCTTTCTTTACTCTCCAGAGTACTTCTATTACATTGGAGAAATGCAAGCAGCAGCAAATATTATTTCCCCTTCTCCTATGGAAGAGCTTGATTTGTCATTTCAAAGAAACAAAAAACAAATTCCAGCCAAATTCTCTGTTTAAATGTCCATCTAGATTTAGACAGTTAACTTTAAAATAGATATGTTTTAAGTAGATATTACCAAACTTTAAAGTACATGAAAAACAGTTTGCTGTTGTATAATGAGTTTTCAGATAGTAAGTAACGTTTAGATGGAAAACAGTTATCATTTCTCTCAAATAATATTCAGAACTGGGAGCCCTAAACATGCACACAATTAACATGGTCAAAGCATAGAACATGCTTTATTTATCTTATATGATACTGCTTGTTTAACACCTTATGCATTTGTTTACCCCCATGAACAGTAAGATATACTTGGTGAAATGAAAATATTAAAAGACTGGATGGGATGAAGGAGGAAGGGAAATAGCCTTACTCTGCCAGTTTAGTAAGCATAAGCATTGCTCATAAGTTAGCTCCAGGCATAAGATACCTTTAACCCACATTAATTCCTTAGAGACTGTGTTCAAAGCATAGTTATCTGTGGTTTGCAAGGTTCTTTGACATTAGATTCCCTTGGATATCATAAAATGTACATTGAGCTTTAAGGTTATTTTGGTTTTCCCCCTTGGTATTTTTACACATTGCTGGGAAATTTGTTGTTGAGGTCTTCCATGTGTAGGTTCACAAGGTTTGGGATCTTTGAAACTGTTTCACCAAAACGATTTTAGTTCTCTTTCTCTTTCAGTTTACAGACTACCCCCTAGAGGTGAAAAGAAGTAATTGTCTTTCTTAACCTCTGTGGTTATCAGCGCTCTTAGACCTGCTGGTGTTTCTCAACAATTGTTCATATGCCACTGATTTGGACCACAACTAGATAAGAGGCTGTTTGGCCAACAGTGTATCATCAACACACAAAAGCTGTATGATATTTTTAGAATATTTTTAGGTATTTTAGAATAAATTAGATTGGAAGAGGACATAATCTAGTCCATTTGAAGCAAGCCCAGTTGGAAGACAGGGCTGAGAGACCTGCTTGGGTGAGTTCTGAATGCCTCCCTGGAAATTCTCTCACAGACTTCAATGTTTTACTATCCTCATGGTAAAAACATGATTTTTTTTTTTTTTTAAAATCCTGACTCTAGTAGTAATTTACCATTGCCTCTAGTCCTGTTACTGTTAACTCTTTCCAGAGATGCTTTTCTCTCTCCACTGATTACAAAGTCATCCTAGATACTGCCCCTAATTCTTTCAACCAAGTGTTTTATTTGGAGGAATTCAGAAGTGGAATGCTGGCCATTGTTTATGGCTTTATGAGGAGAGACTGAAGCAGAGGAGAGATACTGAGGCATACCTGCACAAGCAGGAAAGTAAAATACTCTCCAAAATAACAGTGGGAATATAAAGGTATTCCTTGGATGAATATACAGAGGCACTTTAATACCTCTTGAGAAAGTTATATTTTAGCATCTCATTTTTACCCTAGTCTTCTACTGCTTGATGCTACCCTCTGCAATAAATCAAACATTAATAAGGACCTAAATAGAAATTACATTTCTTTTTATAAAATCACATCCTTTTGGACAGCAAATATATACTGTACTTTTATATCATGCAATTTCATTTGCAGTAGATATGCTTGACAAGTTGAATCAGAACATGTAGGACATAAGCAAACATCTAGAAAACTCATGTCTCTAGCCTATTAATTGAAATCTTATTTCCCTTCCTTATTTTTCAAAACACACTGAACTGCCACTAATGAAACCATGACTTTGCATATAACAGAATCTTTTAATGTTGAAGTTCTTTATGATTTCTCAAACTTCTTTGTGGATAAATGGAGAAAAATCCAAAAGGTATGTCAGAAAGATAATAGATTTTTTAATTTATTTTTCCTGTCAGTTATGGCCCAGATTGGAAAAGCCTTGATTCAGGAAGCAAGTTGTATTAACTTGCTTTCCAGAGCTGTAGAGAACTTTGCACAATTTCTTCTAATTCCTATGAGCTGTTCCCATCTCTAAGATCTGACTGTCCATTCTCTGACGAGCAATTTATAAATCTCTGCATGAGCTGGAGGCTCCCACCTCCTTCCTTTGACCCTTTTCTCTACTGCACCTTCAAGTCTCTGCCTTTTTTCCTCAACAGGGAAAGAGCAAAATTCCTCCTTTCTCCACAAGGGTCCATTTAACCTTGTCTTTTTAGTAACAAATGGTGAAAGTAAGAAAAAACAGGAGATGGCATTCATCACAGCCTCAGCCACTGACTTCCCCAAGCTTTTTAACAGCTTTTACAAAATGGGAAACAGATAATACTCTCTGCTTCTTCTGCTTTGCCATTCTCAGAGTTCTGTTTTTTCTCCATAGGTGAGATTATTATGCTCTAAAATTCCTGTTTTAAATGCATTGATTAATATTAAAAAAAACCTCAAGCAAAAACAATACTAGATATGCAATACAATATATTTTTTTATTTTGAAAAAGAATCAATGAATTTTAAACCAGGGAAGTTTAAAAGGATAGTTACAGGCTGTCTTAGGTTACAATGTAAAATGTAACCAAAAATATGTATTTTATGACCATCCTCATAACCTGTTAAAAACAGGTGGGGCAGTGTTCTTTATCTCCTCCATGACTCATCCCTGATAACTCCCTCTTGGGAGATATCTTCTGCTAATGGGCCATCGAGGCTCACTGCATGACTGATAAAATTACATCATTTCATTGTAAGAGGCTCTGACAAGGTGGATGGGGGGCGACCAAGCATTCCTACTTGGATATAATATGAGATTTGGAACAGCAGAACAGCCCCACCTACTGGATTCCCAGAGGACAAGAACTACATAACCACCACTGGACCTTCAGAGGAAGAGCAGACCCTTCTACAGGATCACCACTTCAACAGAACCACATCTATCACTTCAACAGGACTGCAACCACCATTTAATTGGACTGCTACCACCACCCTGACCAGCAAGGCATAAGGTTGTATCCTGACTCTGACAGTTTAAGTCAGTGTTTTCTGTCTTTATTTTAATTTTCCTATTAAGCTGTAGTTTTAACTTTCACCTGTTTGCTTTCAAACTGGTACATAGGCTGTGTATAAATGTAATAGGAAATACCTTCCTCTTGATATGTAGAAGACTAAATGTGCCTACCTGAAGTCAGAGCCTACCCTCTTCCCATTCTCAGGAATTCCAGGATCAGGACATGTATCAGATGCAATTGCATCCCCACCCTGGGTCACTGCAAAGTAAAGAAAAAAATGTATTAGACGTGCAGCTTTAAAGATGACATTTCCCATACATAAACTTCGATTGCCTGAATGCAACCGTATTTTATCATTTTTTTCTTGAATCAGTTGAAATTCTTACCAAAAAGAATCCCCACATTATTGATTTTTTGGTGTATTATTTATTTTCATGCATTATGATAAAATAAGTTTTTCTTCTGTGGGATGATTGATTTCCTACAGTCAGTCATTCTTTTTATGGATACACTAGGATCCAAAGCTTTCCTCAGAAAGGAAAAAAAATCATTTCATGACATCACCTTCTGAAATCTTCACAACACACCATTGTAAGATTAAGACTATAAGAAAATATAATCTTCATAATAAAATCTGTCTGTAAAAATATTTAAAATAAACAAAAAGCAAGAACCCAACTGTGATACTGTATAACTGTAGAGCAGAAATTTTTTTGTGCATCCCGGAATAATTTAGATTGGAAAAGACCTCCAAGATCGAGTCCAACTTTTGACCAATCACTACCTTGACTGAAGATAATTAACCCCAAAAATATACTAAATATCCCACTGAACAATACATTTGTAGCCAGCTGAATATATGCTCATGCAAATGAGAAATAAGGCTCAAATCTCTATTTTTTTTTCAGCTAAGAATAGAAGATAAGGCATCCTATACTGTTTCACTTTTCTTGCCCTCCATTTTTTCTTTCCAGACTTTCAGATAATTAAATGATACTATGTATATAAATATCCAAACTTATGGAACTGTCAAAACTCAAAACAACTTGAACATTGTCTCCCCTTTCCTCCTACTACATTCCTAAAATGGTAATTAAGGAAAATGTGAAGTTAAAAGTTATTTATCATAAACAGAAGACATAAAGCAGAACAGTGAATATACAAAAACCCCAAACACACACGTGCTTTTTATACTGCACATATACACATATGGTGCATCCAGCTGAAAAAAGGAAAAAGTGACATAAAGATTGTGTTGGGTTTGCATTGCCAGATTTTGGTACCAAGAGGGGGGCATTGTGCTACAGGGGTGGCTTCTGTGAGAAGTTGTCAGAAGATTCCTCTATGTCCTGGAGAGCCAATCCCTGGCAGCTCCAAAATGGACCCACTGCTGGTCAAGACTGGGCCAATTAGAAATGGTGGTAACACCTATGGAATAACAGACTTAAGAAGAGAATGAAATTTATTGTGCAGTTGTAATTGCAGTCAGAGAAAAACAGGGTTAGAATGTGTGATAGGAAGAGCTCTGCAGGCATCAAGGTCAGTGCAGAAGGAGGGGAGGAGGTGCTCCTGGCACTGGAGCTGGAATTCCCCTGCAGCCCATAGTGAGAACCATGGTGAGGCAGCTGTGCCCCTGCAACCCATGCAGAACCACAGGAATGCAGGTGCAGGGTGCCCCAGACCTGTGGAGAGAGGAGCCCACGCTGGAGCAGGTTTGCTGGTAGGACTTGTGACCTTGTAAAGGACCCATGCTGGAGCAGCTTGTCCTTGTAGGGCTGCATCCCATGGAAAAGTGACCCATACTGCAGCAGTCTGGAGAGGACTGCTCCCATGGGATGGATTCGTATTGGAGAAGTTCATGAAGAATTATCTCCCATGGAAAGGACAACATGCTGGAGCAGAGAAGGACTCCTCTCCTTAAGCAGCAGCAGAAATAACCTATGATGAATTGGCCATAATCTCCATTCCCATCTCCCTGTACAGCTGGGGGAGGAGATAGAGCTGGGAAGAAGGGAAAGGTGGGAGAAGGTCTTTATAAGGTCTTACTGTACTTTACATTACTGTGATCTGATTTTTTAGTAATAAATGCAATATCTCTAATTCCCATCTGTTTTGCCCGTGATAGTGTTTGGTGAGTGATCTTTCTCAGTTCTTATCTCAACTCATGAACTTTCAGTTGTATTTTCTCCCCCTGTTCAGTTGTGGAGGGGGTTATGGAGAGGCTTTGGTGAGCACCTGGCATCCAGCTGGGGCCAATCCACTACAGTTATATGCCTCTAATCTTTCTGTTTCCTCCACTAACTATAGAACTAGTAGAAATTTGTGGATCATATTTTCCATCTTAAAAGATTTCTGGGAAATCTTCAAGAAAAGGACAGAGCATTCTTCCTGAATTTAAAACAACAACAGCAACAACAATAATTGGAATATTTTAGCTGCACAAAATAAATTACACAAGTCTGCGTGGATTACAGATGACAACATTACAGCTGAAAGGTGATGAGATATTAGATGTAAGAAGCAGCTGGTTTTACCACACTGTGGTATGCTTTCAAATTTAATACAGCACCAAAAGGAGTGGTGACAAATAGGATACATGCAATCTGATTTTAAGAGCTATAAATCTTCATGTCTGTTTTGGCAGCTTCAGGGACAATTCATTTATATAGAAATCCAAAGATTTACAAGAGAAGATTTAATTAACTAAAAAACTATATTACAGCACTACAAAAATACAATTCTGACACTGCACTGTTATGGACCAAAATTCTTGACCTAAGCACACGTTCTTCTCTAGAGAAGCAGAGAAGCTGCAATGATCACAGTATATTTCAACATTTACCTTTTTTTTTTTTT
>VYXD01010741.1:556120-566508 GCA_013397195.1 Hylia prasina
AAGGATTTTTTTTTTTTGTAATCTACAATGTCTTTTTATCCACATCTTTTTAACATTACTTATTGTCATGCATACTTTTTCTTTAAACTATATCAGAAAGGATTATGATAATATCAAAAATTTCTTTGATGACACAACTGAAAATATGAGGTCTTACTTAAAAAAAAAAAAAAATTCCTTCTAAATACAAAAGCCAGACATGAGTAAAATTCCAGTTCATCTGGACTTTTGTTGATGTATAGAACCTGGAATTCACTATTAGAAAACTCTCTACACCAGAGCTCAATCCTGCTAATTTCACTAATAATATTTAGATTTAGATAAGATTTTGTGTGTGAATAAAGGCTTTCAGAAAAAGCATACACTAGCTAGTATTCATATTTTTTATTCTGAAAGCATAATCTTGAAGTTTCTTGAAAAGTGTGAGCATTGAAATGCAGTTATAGTGAAAAACCTGGTCTTAATATAAAAACAGCTTGCTTCTACACTGACATTTCTTAAAATAATTTCTCTCCTTAATATTTCTTCCATATTATAGATATATACATAAAAAGCCAAATATTTTCTACTTTTAGCAGAGAACTGTAGCTATGATAGTGGACATGAGATTCAGTTTGGACTACTGCATCATCAAAACACAAACATAAGCAAAATTACTGATATGGTTATTCAACTTGCTAAGTTTACTAAACATGAACTTTGTGGCAACAGCTGTTATACAAGGTGAAGAATGCCACCTTTGCTACCTTGTTTTAAGGACATCACACATCATTGGAGTGAAGCCATCTCCTTTTACAGATAAACATACATACAAAGTGGCTACTTTGGGACATCAGTAAATGCTAAAGGAAACCTCTAGCCATAGCATGAAGTGATCTGCCCAAAAGGATGACAACCTTTGCAAAATTTTCTTCTTGGTCACTACATTACTCTGTCAACACACTCTCACACTAATATCATGGCAGAGTGGTTCAGCCTCTTGCTTATCCAGAGAAATATTATCTCTTTAAATAGGACAGGAATCCTATGTCTGGAACTCCACACATCTTCCTGGATGTCTACAGGCCTTGTTAAACATGGCCCAGGTTTTAGCTTCTATTTTCCCCAGTGAATTGTCAAGTGTACTTTTAACAGATGGTGTTTGTGTGACATGCTGTCATGACAAAATAAATCCAATTCCCTGTAAAACAAACCTGCCTGATTTTATCTTTCCAGATGGAAAAAAAAAATCAACAAAAAACCCCTCTCAAATTAGTATAACAATTTATTGCCTCTACTGGTTCAAATACACCAGGGACTTCAGCTCACATATGTACATACTTCTACAAATTAGTATGATTAAAACCTTTACCTGCCAGTATTTTGGACCTGCCAGTATTTTGGAATGTACCTAAAAATTTGGTAGTAAGATTTATTTTAGCTCCAACATTTATCACTCAGACTGGAAATAGGTTAAAAGGTGCCCAAACAAATTCCTGTCAGAGACCTTTATCTTCCTCTGTTACAATCCTACCAGATCTCCGCTTTATCCACTGCTATGAAGCACTATCCATTGCTACTGAGATCCATGACATGAGATGAGAAAGTATCATTGATTTGAGTATCTCACTTTCAAAATATATTTTGGAAATATGTTTTCAAAAGCAGCCTCTACAAGCATTTCTTGGATACATCATTTCTATTCACCCAGTCACATGCCCAATCTTTCACTGGTTTAATTTTGAAGACAAAGACTTTTGTATGCTCTTGAAAGACTCAGGTCTAATTTGAACTCTTTCTGCATTGTATAAAGTTTCATTTACCGAGGGTGTTAAAAGGTGTTCTGTGCTTTTTTTGGGCCTTTCTTCTGTCATCTTTATCATATCAAACTTGAATTGTTTCTCTCTACACTCAAAGCTCCCTCACAGACTGAGTGTATTTTAACAATCATTTCAATTTTCATTTTAGAATTTAAAAACGTCAAAACAATGGTGTCAATGAAAATGGAAAGTAATATTCCTATTTAAAGCTGTAAAAATTATAAATAAATATCAACTTTGCAAAACCTTTGGCAGAGCTATGCACTAATTATCAGGATTTATCTTAAAGCACTAACAATGTTCCCCTGAAATGCAAATATAAAGTAAATATTTATAAACTGGTATTTATGACAAATAAATTTAGGACCAGTCTAAATAACACCAGCCTCTCTCAATATATTCTTAGTACATTTTCAGTATACCCTCTCTGTTTTAAAAAGAAGTTTAAGAGGATATAATCCTGGCTAATATCAAAATAAGACATTACCTTACATAGACAGTTCTTCATACTGCATCCCAGTTCTTCGAGGAACCATCAACAAGAGCAAATGGTGAGTATTCCATGTGACTAACATCATAAAAAATATTTGAAGTCACAGGGCAGGGAGAAAAGTGAGGAAATATTCTAGTCAGGTTTGGGGTTTTTTACTTCTTTTTCTAACAGCAGGTTTGAGAACATCAAAGATGTTTCAACCACCAGACATATCTGTAGTACAGTGACAGAACACTCTCAGTGGATACAACTTAACTCTGGAACTTCTCAACATGTCAGGCTATTATATACTTCAAAACTTACACATTCTCACATTCAATTATTTTCTGCAGAAATAATTGAAGAGTATCTGTGAGTTCATTAACGTGATTGACAGATTTACATTCTGTATACAAGGGATACAGAATGTAAATCTAGGGATAAGACTAGTGATTTAAATTTCTACTTGATAAAAATAAAATCTATTCTTTCTTTACTGGTTGAGACTGAATCTACAAGATTTCATCTATTTTCTCAGCTGGAATCATAAAGACTACAGTTTCCACAATTTGGGAGGTCATCTTTATTTTACTTAATATATGACACAGGAAATTCAGAATTCCTTTAAGATGTTTCACATGCTCTGATTCTAACACAATAGTAAAGAAGAAAGACTGGCAGTACTATAAACATAAATCAGATTTTAAAATATTGTAATCATAATAATAAACAATTACCAGATACATTAACATCCTAATTTAGCTCAGCATATGGGAAGTGTTTAATCAAGGAGCAGTATTAGGCAGGAGGAAGGGCTGGTGAAACAGATGTTTCATGCAGAAATACAAGCAACATGAAATCTCCCTTGTTATAATATTGGTTCTACTCCAGACATGCTGACCTGCTTCAGATGCATTTGGAATCTAAAAATACATTAATGAACTGCTGAGGCTTATGTAAACTATGTAATGAAATACTTTGAAGGCATTGACTTCAAAGAAAAGTATTATTATGTATAGATGTGTTATATTGCATATCTCTCTTCAGTGGCCATTACATTATTAAAAAATACTGGATGTTCATGCTTAAGGTTCCAACACCTACAATTGTAAATTTAACAAGTTATGGCAGTCTCTCTAGACATTTTCCCATTCTCCTAGTGATAACACCAGCCTTAAAGTAAAAATGCATAACTCAGGAGCCCTTATTCCTTCAATAATTTGTTCTGAATACTTTTCAAATGTAACCAAATATTGCAAGAATGACCTTCAAGAAGACCTTGACAAGTACTCCCTGGAGGCTAGACAAAAGACTCTAAAATCCCCTGTGGAAAGATATTGTAAAAAATGGCAGCTTTTCTAGAGCTGAGTGACAAGCTGTGGCACAGAGGAGGCTCATAAAGATAGTCAGCCGACGAGCATTCCTCCTACAATGACTGTCTGAGAGAGCAAAGGTTATTCGGCCTGGGGAAGGTAGGTTCCCTGGAGACCTCATTGTGGCATTCCAGTACCTAAATAAGGCTTATAAAAAGAAGGGGAACACAACTTTGCCAAAGCAGATAGAGAGAAGACAAGAGGAAACAGTTTTATACTAAAAGACAAGAGATTTAGATTAGATGTCAGGAAGAAAATCTACTTAGAGGGTGTTGAGGCACTGGAAAAGGTTGCCAAGATAAACTATGGGTGCCACATCTCCACATCCCACATCCCTTCATGGCCAGGCTGGATGGCATTTTGAAAAACCTGATCTTGTGGAAGGTATCCCTGTCCATGGTGGGTGGGTTGGAAATGGACGACCTTTAAAATCCCTTCCAACCCAAATCATTCTACAATGCTATGAGGTTTGTAAATAGAATAAGATTGCAGTGAAGGAGTTGCCTCTCTATTATGATGAAAATAAAAGCTTACATATGTAAATATTGACCTCTTTCTAGTCAAGAAGTCAAACAGAAGTGCAATGATACTTGTTTCAATTAAACAAAGTATTACACACACTAATTAATGTAATAGAGTCAATTTGATTATTCATTAAGTTCCTTAGATTTACATTTATTTATATTTTATTTTTAAGGGTTTTCTCTTGTAAAGCATCTTACGGTTCTAGGTGTCTAGCATACATATCTAACAAAATTTTGGTCTTTAATAATTATGGTTTAAAAATGAAACCAAAACATTTAAATTATTCTTTATCAACTGTACTAGAAATTACTTGTTTTATGTAGCACAGAGTACTGTCAGCATTGAAAAAACAAAAAGGATGTATATATTTGATGTCTTGACAATATTAGGAGAAAAGGTACATTTTATCATTGTATAAAAGAACTGAATATATACTGCAGTTATTTTGAATTCAGAAAGTTGGAAGTAATGGAAGAAAAGAAAGATTATAGAGCACAGCTCCAATCCACAAATATATTCACAGGCAGAATTAGCTGAACAAAATTTTCTACCATAAGTTTCGCTGCATTTTCTCTAAAATGTTAGTTTTAGAGAAACTGCCATTTAGACAGTTTTAGAGAAACACCCTGATGATAATTTCAAGCTTCCAAATTTTTTGATTTAACCCAGACAAAATAAAATAATTAATTTGTGAATAATTTTAATGATCAGAATATATATACTACAGGAGACCTTTTTTTTTCTTTGCAAAGGCATTTATTCTTCTTAATAAATGTTTATGCAAAGAAGAAAGACACTGCTTAAGTGCTCCACTTAGCAGCACATAAGCTCTTCTCCATTTCCATATGGTGCCTTACAGCAAAGAATAGAAAGGTAGTGTCATGGTTGAAGTTGTCTATAAACAGTGTCTTTGAATACACCAAATCATCTGTAGTAGATTTTATTTTCAAAACTATGACACAGACAGAAAAGGGCAAACCAGTTTGATTTACATCAAAATACACATAAAGTCACATTTGGTTATTTTAATAATTTTGTTCTATATAAATTTGATTACACTAAAAATAATTTATTTATTAAGTACAGGATGCAAAATAGATTTAATTCCATTTTTTCCCTGATATGTCTTTTTGTATAATGACATAAATGAAAAGTACTAAGTAGGAACCCTAATAATGAGATACAAGGGCATTGTTTATATGGGTATGCAAAAGTATAGATATTGTTTTATAAATAAAATCACAGATGTGATAGAAAATACAGATTGGAGTAGAAAATACAGATGAAATTAAAATACCAAAAAAAAAATTATGTATTTCAACAGTACAGAGTACTATTCAGAATACTTTTCCATACAATTTTTCATTTTTTTTAGAAGACTAGAAAATTACTTTCAGTAAAATGAGTCCATCATACTCTTTAAGCAACCCCTTCAGTAGAAATAGCAAAATATTCATCTGTTATAAACAATAAAAATTAACCCACATGACACTTGCAATGTAGAAGGGATGGATTACTGAAACCCGGAGAAACTGAGAAGAATAAAAGAGATAAACAAGGACAGGTAAGGAAAATTTTGAAATTCAACCATGTAACTGCTTACAAGAAGTTAGTTCAAATTCTTTTTCCCTAATTTACCTATGAATTGACTAAAATATTGTAATAATGTTGAACAGGAAAATATGGTCATGTTGACACCAGATGGCTTGGGCTCAAAAGGCCATTCTGGGCAGTCACACAAGGAGAAGCCATTATCCAAAACCTGCCTAGAGAACACTCTTACAGATGGCATTGTTTCTTGAACATGATTAACAAATCTTCCAAAGTATTGTCCTAGTAGTTCAGAAAGCCAGGCCAGCTGCTAGATTTCATTTAAAACTTAAATTCTTTAGTGCTTCTCACTAAAAGGGTATTTTAACCATCCCCCTTGCTTCAAACATCAGATTAAAACCTGTAATTTCTGCAATGGAAACAATTAAAAACCGCTATAACTGTCACATACTAAAGTTAATACTTTTAAGTTTTTATTAATAAGCTGTAGCACCTTTGAACACTAGGAAATAAAATCATCATCCTACTGACTGCAGCTGTCAACTAGGCTGAAATACAGGTTGTCTGTAATTTACCAATATATTTATAATTATAGCACTCCTTTTTCCAGCAGATGGAGACAGAGTTAATTTTTCTCAGTAGCTATGAGGGGACAGGGCCAGGAGCTGTGTGGGTCTGTCTAGGTTGTTACTCTACAGCACTTCAGGTCACATCAAAGGGCATTCTCACTTCCCAGAAGAAAGTGGGCATGGTTTGTGGTTAAAAAGAAAAAAAATGCGGGTGCAGAGGATCTGTGTGCCCTTGTTCATTGTCTCAGGGTCTGTCAGGTTGGTTGGTGAGTAATTTTTGTACGTAAATCACTCTCATTTCTATACTTTCATTATTAGTATCATTGCTATTAGTGTTTGTTTTCTTATCCAAGTGCTGTTTCCAGTAAACTGTTTTTATTTCAACCTGTAATCTCCACCTTTTGTGTCTCTTGCTGGAGGAGGGGTGTGGAAGCCATGTCTGGTTTGGAGCTTTGGTGGCAGGAGAAAACACTAAATTAGGGAGTGCCATTTCTAAACCTTGACGTTTGGTGATCACAAATGATCACAAATTTGAAAACAAATTTCCCTTATATAAATCCAATAGTGGTTTTGTCCATTCTTGGTGAGTGAGACAGTAGTTCTAAAAAAACCCAAAAAACTAAAAATAAAGTTTTTTCTCACTTTGTTTTGTTCTGATTTTTTTTTTTCCAATTTCTTTCCAACAGTTGAGTTCAAGTTTCATTCAAGCTTAATAAACCAACCAAAGGCTCAACAGATGTACAGCTTTCAGTCAGTCTGGGAGCTTACTAGTTCACCTTTTCTTGAAGTCTTGAAGAGCCTGCTCACTCATTTTACATTTACCCCTGCTGACCTCCATGGGCTGCTTCACCTTGGTCTTCACCTTGGGCTTCAGGGGAAGCTCAGCTTCAGTGCCTGGAGCACATCCTCTCTCTCCTTATTCACTGACCTTGGTGTGTGCATCATTATTCCTCCCACATAATCTCACTCTTCTCTGAGCACAATTATATCTATCCAATAACTGTTTTTTTCCTTCTTAAATGTTTTATCCCTGAAGTGTTATGACCATCTCTGATTGGCTTGGCATTAGACAGCTGCTGGTCTGGTACTGGCTCTGTCAGACATGGGAGAAGCTTTTCACAGAAGCCACGCTTGTATATTTTCATATAGCTAAGACGCTACATGTTTAGGAATTGTGAGGAAAAATTGTCAAATATTTACCTTTTTAGTGCCATTATATATATGGATTTTAGCTTGATTAAAATGCTACTTAGAAGTTTAAGGCGAAAGGATTGACTTGAGTTTTAACAGTAAGTTCAAATTTAAACAGATTTTCTATGTGAAATAGGATACTGTGGGAACTGGAATATATGCTATATCCCCCATTTCTATGGTGAAATTCCTACAAGTCCTACAAAAGCTACAGTTCAGAATCAGATGCAGTCATCACACACGGTTTGTGTGTATGTGTGTGTCTGTGAGCTGGTTGCACCCTCTCACAATGTAGAGGCTGTTATGCAAATCTCCTGAGATACTGTTCAGCTCATTAAAGACAAAGCTGCATCATGAAAAGTAGAGACTCTTTTGAAAATCGCAAATGTCAAATTTTCAGAGTTGTTAAATTCATCAGACTCCAGGAACAGAAACTGAACTTGCAAAAACTGGGCTGACCAGGCTGAAAGCCTGGGTCTGATTTCTTTTAACTGGCAGGCCACACACAACACTACTATTGCCAATGAAGTGCAAGAAAACTCCTGATGACTCTAGAAAGCTGAACTATCCCAGCAAGTGACATCCATTCACCAATAATTCAATACAGTTCCACCAAATGAAACATATGTTTGCATTACTTTGACTCTTAGTTAAGAAATTGTCCCCACAGTAAATATACCTTAGGACTACAAAATCACTCCTCAAGACTTGCCTGAGCTGTACTTATCCATTCCTGAAAATTTAAGAACCCATTTCTATACTTTCACTTTAGTTTATGGAAGACACTTACTTAAAAATGTCATTCCTTCATCAGTCCTGACACCTAAGTAATGATCTACTTTATATTGATCAAGGTCATGAGGGAAAGACAGAGAAGAAACTGTCCCACATCACTACATAACAACTGTATTGTACCATCATTATGGCCTACTTACAGTAAAATTATGTAGTACTCATCAAACCTATTAAATGCTCATAACAATAAAGACATTAGCATAAGAGTATTATGAGTTCCTTAATAATTTGTTTTTACACTCTGCTTTGAACTCAGTGCCATTTCATGACTTGCCACAGGTAATGATACTTTTGCAATAATTGTAAAGACTAAATTTTGATTGCAAAGTATTTCTGTCCAGTCATGAAAAATATTTTACTCTATTTGAATTATATAATAATCAAACACAAGGAAAATGAAAACCATTGTGTCAGTGAAGTTAACAAATAAAATTCCATTAATGATCGGGGGTGAGATTTTATCTGACAGGCAAATTATATTAAAAAAACCTGTTTAAAAATAAATATATAATAATTTATTTTTCATACCACATGGCGGGAAGTGAAAGCAGAACCTTGACATGAAAATCAAGATACCATTGTACATTTTTCCTCTAGAAGATCACACAATAAACTATGTGTAAGGCTTAAATATACAGCTCAGCAACAACCAAGAGTTGTTGGATTTTGCAATACCACTTCATTCAGAATTGTAAGAAAGCCAATAATTTACTTTGAAATGACAGAGTTGATGAAGAGCCAGTAGTAAAGAGCAAATTTATGGGATATCCAGAAGCATTCTTTCCAAAAGAAATAAACCGAACACGTTGTATTGTCTCAGTGGCTTATAAGTTTGGAAAATTCCATTTTTCACCAGCAACAGGTTATAAACTCACCCTACAATGTTATTTACTTCTAAATGTACTACAACTTTATAACATATTTTATTGATTCACAAGGCTAGCTTTTTTTTTTCTCTTTCTTTTTCCTTTAAAAATGGTGATCTAGCATTTTTACCAAGCACTTCCATTTCTTCAATAAAGCTGAAGGTGACTACAATTCTTTTTTTTTTAAATATAAATACAGGTTAAAACAAGTGTCTTTAAATAAAATCCTCATTTCCTTAATTAGCTGTTTGATATGCATTTGTTAATCAATGCGTTACCTGTTTGTGGTTTTTTTTTTGTCTGGTAAGTGATATTTCTGGTTGCCTTTCAGAGTAAAATGTTTAGCACTGTGTTGCAAATAAGAAGAGGTAACAAAACACTTAGCCAGGGGCATAATGCATTGATAATCTCATTCATCAACATAACCTAAAGAATTTTCCATTAAATTGAGAGAGAGACAAAGAGAAAAAGAGAGATCAGTCCACTGTCCAGGGCTTGCAGCTTTAACCAAATGGGCTTTGACACTGAGAAAGAGATTAAGATTAGAAAATAATTGCTAACCATGGGATAGTCTAACGGGCTGCTGTTTGTACAGGAAAAAAAAAAGATAAACTGACACGAAAAATCTGTTCTCTGGCCTTCCTCTGACTTCTAATGTGACTTTGAGCAAAACATTTAGGACACCTCTTAACTGAAACCAAGGTAGAACATGAAGTCATGTGACCAGAACAATTCCCAAAGTTTCCTGTTGAGCTTCTCTCTTCAGCTCAAACCATTTAAATTGTGAGGGGTCTTCCCTTTCTGCCTACTTTCCCTAGTTTAAAAGCTATAGTTCTGCACATGCCAAGATGTGATATCTCTTAACTGTCCTCTTAACAGGACTGAGAATTTCACTGTCTCTCTTTCTCTCACAGTTAGAACAGATAAGCTCAGAATAATTCTAGCACATCAAGAAGACAAATTATCACAAAATAAGAAACACACCAGCTGATGACTATTTCCTTTAGAGGTGTTAATTTAATTTCTTTGGTATTCTGTATAATGCCTATGTCATAAAATCACTGGTACATCTGTAGACTTAGTCCTCTCACTCCCCTTCTTGTTGAAATTAAAACATTTCAAAGCTTAAAAATGCATTACATTTCTAACAGTTCTGATAAATAAGATTAGAAGGGAAAACTGACGACAAATCAGATAATAGATTATGGGAAGAATAAAGGAGGAGTTGCGTTTTTGTTTTTTTTTTT
>VYXD01010741.1:566540-597756 GCA_013397195.1 Hylia prasina
TACCTGCTGAGGGAAATGTTCTGATAGCGATGCAAAAAAGTTAGAGAAGTTCTCGAAGTTCTCCATATTGGCAGGTTTAGCAGGTATGATCATGGTGACATGCAGGTAATGTGAAGGCAAACATGTTTGGTGTGGTAGAACTAAATTCGAGTCTATGTCTTAAACAGCATGATCATTAACATTTCCCTCTTTCTACTGGTTATACTTATAGATGAAAATGACCAAATTCAATACAAGATCTGTGATTTTCTCTACCTGCCTCATTCAAAATAATAATCCTACTATAATGAATAAAAGGAACCAGTAAGAGACTGAATCTATAAATAAGTGTTTATCTCATGGTTCAAACGGAAAAGAGATGATGCATTCCAAAGACACAAAATTTAATAGAACAAAGCTGTTAATTTTAAAGGTCTAATTTCTGTGCTAAATACTTCAGCTAAATAGTTCCAGCAGTTGTCTTTTTCAATAAAAGAAACATTTTATTTGGTTAAATATTAAATAATTACATGTATATTATAAATTTAGTTTCTATGGTAAATCTTGTGATCAAATGCAGTGCTGACATCCTAAGAACTATATTTTACTGACTATAATATATACCAAATGTCTAGTAACAATGATTGTGAGGGATGCATCCTCCCTCCAAGGAGTAAAGCAAGTATATTTCAACTAAACTTTGCTTTATTGCAATTAAAGTTCTCTTAAGTTAAATCTATAAGAAATCTGTGTACCAATACCCCAGAAGCTGCGTAAGAGTTATAGCTCTCAGGAACTCCAAACTGAGTATTTAATAATTTCCCATGGTAGATGGCTTTTCAGTAATCATTTTATCTTCTAAATGCACAAAGGACACCCTGTTTAAAGTAGCATTTGCAAAGCTAAATCCCAAATGGACATGGATCATGGCCATTTACTTCTGTGACCATTTAATTCAGTTAGCTTTTTTTTCATTGCAGTGTGCAAAGTACATCTGTTCAAGAGAAAGACTGTTGCTTCTGCTGATCTGCCTACATCTGCAAAGAGAAAGTACTGATCTCCACTCCATTTTGAGTGTCCCATTCCAGAAGAGACTCCAGAATTGTGAATCTTTAGTAGAGTGAAGCATTTTCTGATAACTTAGTAGAAATCAATTTAATATAAAATATCTTATTCAAGAGATAGGGGTTTTTAAATTATTATTATATTACTGTACGCACTTTTCAGGCTTTTACTCAGTGAAGATAATTTTGACATTGTGTGTAAGCACTAAGAAATATATGTAAGATTGTATATGATGGACCTATCAGAAAAATTCAGTACTACGTTTTCTCTTAATATGTTTTTAAGATTTTTTTTCCCTGACCTAACATTTTAACATTTTTCACACTTAACATTTTAACAAGACTTGGTTGAAAAAAATAAGTGCAAATGTTTGTATTACTCATGTGAAAGCTTCTAATAGATATCAAGATGACCTAAATAGACACTTAAATACCATGAATGTGCAGAATGGATATTACATGACACTATTTCCAAAGACAGAATTTTGCTTCTCAAACCAAAATTCAAAAAATAGAATAGCAGCAGTACATAATTTAACCTGCTTTTTTGGGTGGTTTTTTTTGGTATTTTGTTTTGTTTTGGTTTTTTGTTTCTTTGGTTTTTGGTTTTTGTTTTCACAAAGTAACTCAGATCATACTTGAAACAGAACTAGAATGTCTTGTGCCCTGAATTGTCTATAACTGCTATAATTACAGACAGTGTTCCAGTTGAGAAAATCACTGTAACATAGATAAGCGAACCACCTCCCAGCAGAACATTTCACCACATAAAAATACACACTCCAAAATTTTTGTTAATTCTGTAAAGGGACTGTCTAAAGTTATGGAGAATCTAGGTTAATAAATAAATAAATAAATAAATAAAATCCATGAAAATAAATGTTTTTCTTTTGTACACAATGACACTCAGCTATAAAAATATCTCAGACTGTGGATATTTTAAAAACATACAGCAGAAGCATTTAAACCATTATTTCAGCTTGGCTCTTTTTGCCTCTTCATTGACATAGCAGGGTGGATGTGAGCTGCAACATGTTCCCTCCTACTGTTGTCACTACGACAATAATAATTAATAAAACCCTAGGCAATTCATCACAATTTTCTATGGCATCTATGTGTCAGATATGCACTTCTCTCTTGAATACGTAACCTCAGTCATTCTGGCAGGTCTGTTTATTTAGGTGAAATGCCAAACTGATAATTTCTTTCCCTCTTTTTTACACAGAGTCAGTGACTTATTCATGTCAACCTGTTAATTCTTGAAGAAAAGGGGCAAAAAGGCCATACTGACTCCTCAAATATATTCTGGTCCTCACAGTGTAAATAAACCAAGACAAGCTTTAAATAAACAATCATTTTGGCCACAATCCAAAAGAAGAAGAAAAACCAAGGCTTCATTTTTGAGCTTTTGACCACTGGTCACTCTTTAAAAATCAGCATGCCTTCCTTCTAACTGTTGAAAAACTCACTACAAAAAATCCACGTGATTTTATTGACTAAAGCTTGCTTCCCAAATGAATTCAAAGCCATAGCTGTTTGCATGCATGAGTGAAAGTATACTCCGCCCATGATTTGCTCTGTTGGGTGGCTGGGGTTTTTTACATCACAGGTAAAAAAGAATATTGCTTTATAGATCAATTCATATAATCAGGTTTCGCATGTAAGATGATCGTATCAATAAAACAACAAGAAATTAAGTTAAGTTTTGAAAAAAATTGAATAGCCCTTTATCAAAATCTGTGTTAGATTTTCCAAAGTCATCCACCTTGAGGAAAAAAGGTTTCCTTGTATCTTTAAATTGTTTCAAGATATATTTTATCAGCATCCCTTTTCTAGCTGCTAATACGGCACTTCAGCTTTACATCTGTGTAGCATGGATCTCATGGTAACTAATTGACAGAAATTATCAAATACTGCGCATGAACCTTTTGAAGCTACCTCAGCACACTAGTGTACTAAAAAGCTGACTTGAAGCAGATATTCTGTAACCTTGTTGCCACTGGCAGAGTGTTTTAAAAAATTACAACTTGGCGTTGAGATCAGTTTAAAGACAAATACTTGCTCCTCCTTCTGAGGCTGAAAACTCTCATTTCACACATGACAGCCTACAGCTGTTAAATAGAAACATGAATCAAAATGCAGGCTACTGATGTAAAAACCCAATTCCATTGCTTTGAGAAAAGTAACACTGAAAATCTAGTTAGGTTGTCATTGTAGCAATCTTATTTTATTACTCTGTTAGTTTTTGTAGGGCAGTGGCTCCCTCATTAATAAACAAAAACACTTCACAATGGGATTATTTGACATCTGCCTACAGAAAAATGTCAGGCTGGTGAAATAACCATTGCTCAAATTGAGCTGACCCATAGAAAGCAACACACTGCAACACTCCGGATGTCTATGACAATGCATTTCAGCCCCTCTAATCTGAAATGCAGTTAATTTCAGATTAGATGTAACGATTCTTTTACCATGAGAGTGGTAACACTAGGACAGGTCGCCTATAGAGGTGGCAGATGTTCCATCCCTGGAAACATTCAGTGTCAGGCTGGACAGGGCTCTGATCAACCTGTTGTAGTTGAAGATTTCCCTGATTATTGCAGGGAGATTGGACTAGATGATGAACATAAATGTCCCTTCCAACCCAAACCATTCTATCATTTTATGACTGGCTACTTACTAGAGAGATTCAAGAAGCACTGTCAATAATTAGGGGCAGATTTTATGTCCTGCATGTCTTTACTGACATGGTAGAAGAGATGAATTGTATTCCTTGGGAAGTATGCTCTATTGAATATTTACTGAATACTGTCTTGAAAAATAAAGGCACAGTAACTGGGATTATGTCTTTTTCTATATTGTCCCATAGTGAGAAGAGGGAAGGCAGGGCAGGCAGGTGGAGACTAGCACTGCCACCAATATTTGTGGCTGGTATTGCTACACCAGTGACAGCAGCAGCAGCAGTAACCACTGGTAACCAGCAGTAGCAGATTGGTTAATGCTTCTGAAATTATTCAGACATGTTAATGGAAAGAAAATTAACTTAGCAGATCATGCCATGATGGTTTGGTATGGTCTTTATGGGCCCTTGCTGATAGGTGAAAGCAAAAAACATAACATAAAAAAAACCCAACAAGCTTACTTAGCTTATTTAAAACATGAAGTAACCACAATTGACAGATGAGGTCTTCCTCTTTACCAATAGAAGGGTTTGCTGCTTGGTTGGGTTTTGGATTTGGGTGGGGGTTTGTTTGTTTGGGGTTTGGGGATTTTTGAGGGCTTTTTTTTTAGTGTGTTGCTGTTCTTGGGGGGGCTTATTGGTCCTCTTGTTCTTGCAGAAAAACTAAGGTTTGTCCTTTCTTGTATATCCCATATTTTCTCTGATACCTAGAAACCCTGGTGAGGCAGGTGAACAGCAGTGGAGCAGCTACAGAAGTGAAACAGCAACACTTTGCCACCATTTACAGCCTGTGTTTGAATTATTATATCCAGAGGTTTGCAAGGGTTACTGGGAAGAAAATATCTTCTGCCTCTTTTTAGCATAAAAATAATTAGGTTCTGAATTTTGCCTCAAAATGCTCAGGACTGCCCGCAGCTCTCTCTGCAATATGAAAAATGAAGTTTTATGTTGGTTGCATCTATCCTCTTAAAGATACCCCAGCCAAAAGGAAAACTTTCTTGCTTAGCATACAACGAACAAATGTAAATGTCTTTACCATGTTAAATCAGTATGTATGGCAGTCTGGGTAAAATGAAAAATGAAACATGGCATGGATAAAAAAATGGAAAACATAATGGTGGTCTGTTCTGTGTTAGTTAATATTAAGGAAACTACCCAGTCTGACCATTTATGAGATTCTGGCAGTCATAGTCCCAGCACCAGAGACTTTCACAGCAGGACTGGAATCCCTTGACAGCAGGCAGCTCCAGTGATCTGAAGGTCCCTGTTTCATCCCTGCACACCCCACTGTCACAGTCAGACCAGGTTCCCTCACAGATTCCACCCTGGGCCCCCCACAGCAGAGTCTCAGATGTCTCATCCCATAAAGCCATTTATTCACAGCTCACTTACACTGAAACAGCTCAAGCTGATGCCTCTGAGGAGAATCCCAACCAAGAAGCCACTGGGCTTTTGCACCCTCAGTCCCACCAAGCATGAGTCTTGCTTTTCCTCCTGAGTCTTCGGTTCCTGATCTTCCCTTTGTCCACCCACCTTGCTGGCATCAACGGTCTTCACCTCCTTTGTTATCGGAAAGGTTTGACAATTCCCTTTCCTGCTGTGTCTCAGTATCTATTCATCTGGCTGGCACCACCCATCTTCACACCCTTTGTTATCCCAGAGGTGGGCAGTACACACTTTTGTCTCAGGCTCCCACCCAGGTCTCAGTCTGCAGCCCAGCAACCTGTACCAGACATATCCCTCAAGATTACAAACTGCAGCTATGCCCAGGCCCCGACAGCAGCGGCGGCTCCGTGAGGGGAGCCCGGAGCTGCCCCAGCCGGACACAGCCGGTTCCAGCCGGACAGAGTCGGTTCCAGCCGGACACAACCGGTTCCAGCCGGATCCAACCACCCACTGCAGGGTGAGGCTGAGCCACAGCCAGGATGGGGGCACCACGGGCATTGCGTGTGTAAGAATAGGTTCATGGGAAAAGGAGTGACAGCCCAGTACTTGTCTGGAACTCTGCTTCTGTTTTGTACACATGACCAGTTGAACTTGTACAAACCCATGCAGCCTTGTTCTAGCTCTAGGTATGTCAATAAGAGACTTATTTAGGAACTTCCACCAACCATATGCATGCAATTTAGAAGTAACTATTTGTTCCTCTCCGTAAAAAGCTTTAGGACAATAATATTCCTAACTGAACAAATCCATAGCTAAAATAAGCTAGGATCAAGACAGAACCACATTTCATTGAAGAGGAAAAAAAACCCAAAAAACCAAAAACCAGAGCAAGCAACAGATGATGATGAAGCTTCAAGATGAAGCTTCAAGATGAAGATTTTGGCTTCTGTACAAATTTTTCTGTGTTCTCATTCCAAGTCCTTAGTACTTAAATGGACAATTCCCTTCTCCCACTAGCAATTAGTAATGGCTTAAGATTTTCCTTCCCCCTTGTGTAAAAACACTACTATGTGTTTTTATCACATAACATATTGCATATAACAATCTCCCTCGCTTGGTTAGAGGGAGACATCAAAGCATCCAAGGCCAGGTTGGATGGTCTAGTGCAAGGTTCTATGCCCATGGCAGAGGGGTTGGAACCAGACAGCTTTTTGAGGCCTTTTCAAACCCTAAATGTTATGTGATTCTATAATTCTATAATATATTATCAAACCAAGTGTGTGAAGAGGTTAAAAAATTCTTGCTCTTAGTAATTAACAATTCTTATCACAGCGGCTTAAACTGACAGCTAGGCAAACATCAATGTAATATTGATTAAGTCACATGTATTACTATGTTTTTAAAATCCAGACATCAGAAATGAAATCTTAAAGTCTGGGGGTTTTTTTTGAAGATATTCTTAAGGCATTAAATTTTTTAAAAGGTATTCAAATGTGTATGCAGCTGTATTTTTGCATTCAATATATTCTGAAATACTCAAATAATTAAGAAAAAACCCTGCTTATTTCCATTTCATATTTTCTAAAATAAAAATATGTTCATATTATTTATCCAAAATCACCAAAGAGGAAGCAAAAAGTGGTCCAGCTGGTTGACAGCATCCGCACTGAACACTGGCACAATACATTTGCTTCCGGAGATATTGGCAACAGATTTAATGTACCACTTATGACCTCCCACAACTGCATAGACTCAGGCTCTTCAGCCTGTGAGCACTTAAAATATACACACCCATAAAAGCAGGAAATAGGAATAGAAAGGGAAAAAGAAGTCTATTCATGGATTTTTTTGAAAACTATTTACAGTTGTTTTCTGACTCTCATTTCCTCCCCCCAGGTAGGTAAGGAAGAAGTATATCATGGTGTACAGGACATTTATATTCAGGGTGTAGCATTTAAGTATCATATAAATCCTAAGAAACACCATTTGCAGAGCATGAATTTGACATGGTGTTTGTGTCTTCAGGCTGTTCCAGATACCGACTGCATAATTCATGCTCAAAAATTAGTTTCTAGCCCCCACCACTAAAAAGCCTGAAACTGTTTTCGGTTTACGTGTATCTGAGCCCATTGAATGTATATGATGAACACATTATGAGTAGAATTTTAAAAGAAATCAAAATCCGTGGATGACAATAGTGATTCAGTTCTGATCTGCTTAGAGAAGTGTTTCCCACAACTTTTAAGAAAAGTTCTGCCACTCTCATTGTGCTGCCATGGTTGCCAGGAATCGAATATGCTGTTTTTTAAAACGTGCACCATTGAATTTTTTCATAAGCTACACTCAAGTCTTTGATTTGCAAATAAACAAACTTTACATATGCTATTATTATTTAGCAGTATTTCACTGTGAAAGTGGTAATTTTAATGATCAGAAAAAAAGCCGTAAAGATCGATAAGGTTAAAATACTCTTTAAACACTTGAAATAAAAGAAAAAAGATATTTGTGAAAAGAGTATATATTATTTCCACATATTTTTGATCAAAAAGCCTGTAGTTTTGACATGATGCAAGGAAGACACTTCAACTATTAAGTATTTTACAAGTATAAAACACAATAGAACAAAATGAATCTCCGTACTAATGGAAATTTCCAATAGAAAAAAATTCTGAAATCCAAAAAAATCCAGATTTTTACTGAAGTAAGTTCCATAAATCTAGAATGAGCACTTAAATATATATATCCCTTTAGCTACCAAATAAATCAAACTTTTGGTAAAATAATAAAATAAATAAATATTGAAGATAGACTTGAAAAATTCTAATGTAAGTGTTCTTATGCCTTTCTCTTCCTATTTGAGCAACAAGAAAAAAAAAATTCATGTCTGAAAACTAAATTATCAGGAGCCACAATGTATAAATGACTAATAGTCTGTTATATGTTTGCATGCTGTAATATTCAACAATATTCAATTTGTATACCTTATAATCCGCTTTTGTATTGATAAATCTAAATTTTTTGTTGCTACTCCTCCAGATATTGTATATATATTGAAATACACTCACCAGACCTTTCCTTTTACTTCTGTGCTGGTTTTTTCTGGGATAGAGTTATTTTTCTTCATAGTAGCTAGTAAAAGGCTATGGTTATGATTTGTACTGGAAACCATGGTAAGAATACAGGAGTTTTGTTATTGCTGATTAGTTCTTACACAGAACAAAAGGCTTTTTTCCTCTACACCACTACATCAGTGAGATGGGGATACACAAGAAGTCAGGAGGGGACACAGCCAGGACAGCTGACCTCAACTAACCCAAGGGGTATCCCACACCATATGGTGTCATGCTCAGCATATAAAGCTCAGGGAAGAAGAAGGAAGGCAGGACATTCAGAGTGATGGCTTTTGTCTTCCAAAGTCACCTTCTGCATGATGGAGCCCTGATTGCCTGGAGGTGGCTGAGCACCTGCCTTCCCATGGGAAGCAGTGAAGTATTTCTTTGTTTTGCTTTGCTTGCATTCACATTTACTGTCTTTATCTCAATTCATTTACTCACTCAATTATTTCCTCCACCCCCTGAGGGGGAAATGACTGAGTGACTGTGTGGACCTTGGTTGCCATCTACAACTTCTTTGTTAGCTTTTATGTATGGTGTATGGCAAAGAGTAGAGGGAAAAGAATAAAACACTCATTTGTCCTGCCTTGAGGAATGGAATGGTAATCTGGACATAAGAACCATGGACTAATTCCATGAATGCTTCTAGCATATCTGAAGAATATGCTGTCACTATTAATAATTAAGGCTGACTTCAATCTTCCAGTCTAAAATGACAAGGTATTATTAAAAAACACAAATAACAACCTAATATTTTTAATATGCATAGTTTTAATTTCTATTTTGCAATCCTGACTCTGACAGCGTGTTCCCAAAATAATAATAATAATAATAATAATAATAATAATAATAATAATAATAAAATTTTAAAAAATAGACCAAGACTAATAATGTACAAAGCCAGGCATTAAGGCACTTAGTAGCTTAGTACACATAACTAAATTCTACCCTTCAAATTTAGGAAGTCAATGAAAAAAATTTTTTTCTGCTACATAAATCAGTAGATAAATTGAAAAGGGTTTTTTTTCAGGTTTTTTTTTCCCTCAAATAATGGACTCACAATAGAGAAAACAGTCCATATCTGTTTCCTTGTTGATGATATTGGAAAAAGCAATCAAATTGTTCAATAAGTCATACCTATTGTGCCAGTTTCAGCTGAGATAGAGTGTCAAGTATGGAGCTACATTTTGGATTTGTGCTGAACACAGGGTTGNGAGATGGGGATACACAAGAAGTCAGGAGGGGACACAGCCAGGACAGCTGACCTCAACTAACCCAAGGGGTATCCCACACCATATGGTGTCATGCTCAGCATATAAAGCTCAGGGAAGAAGAAGGAAGGCTGGACATTCAGAGTGATGGCTTTTGTCTTCCAAAGTCACCTTCTGCATGATGGAGCCCTGATTGCCTGGAGGTGGCTGAGCACCTGCCTTCCCATGGGAAGCAGTGAAGTATTTCTTTGTTTTGCTTTGCTTGCATTCACATTTACTGTCTTTATCTCAATTCATTTACTCACTCAATTATTTCCTCCACCCCCTGAGGGGGAAATGACTGAGTGACTGTGTGGACCTTGGTTGCCATCTACAACTTCTTTGTTAGCTTTTATGTATGGTGTATGGCAAAGAGTAGAGGGAAAAGAATAAAACACTCATTTGTCCTGCCTTGAGGAATGGAATGGTAATCTGGACATAAGAACCATGGACTAATTCCATGAATGCTTCTAGCATATCTGAAGAATATGCTGTCACTATTAATAATTAAGGCTGACTTCAATCTTCCAGTCTAAAATGACAAGGTATTTTTAAAAAACACAAATAACAACCTAATATTTTTAATATGCATAGTTTTAATTTCTATTTTGCAATCCTGACTCTGACAGCGTGTTCCCAAAATAATAATAATAATAATAATAATAATAATAATAATAATAATAATAAAATTTTAAAAAATAGACCAAGACTAATAATGTACAAAGCCAGGCATTAAGGCACTTAGTAGCTTAGTACACATAACTAAATTCTACCCTTCAAATTTAGGAAGTCAATGAAAAAAATTTTTTTCTGCTACATAAATCAGTAGATAAATTGAAAAGGGNCATAAATCAGTAGATAAATTGAAAAGGGTTTTTTTTCGTTTTTTTTTTTCCCTCAAATAATGGACTCACAATAGAGAAAACAGTCCATATCTGTTTCCTTGTTGATGATATTGGAAAAAGCAATCAAATTGTTCAATAAGTCATACCTATTGTGCCAGTTTCAGCTGAGATAGAGTGTCAAGTATGGAGCTACATTTTGGATTTGTGCTGAACACAGGGTTGTTAATAGAGAGATGTTTTTGTTTTTACTAAGAGGGCTTACACAGAGCCAAGGCCTTTTCTGCTTTTTGTGCTGCCACACTTGTGAGGAAGTTGGGGGTACATGGGAGGACACAGCTGAGACAGATGACTCAAACTGACTAAAGGGATATTCCAGACCTCATGGCATCATGGTCAGTATATAAAGTGGAGAGAAGAAGGAGGAAGTGGGAGATGTTTGGAGTGATGGCATTTGTCTTCCCAGGTACCACTACACTTGGTGGGACCCTGCTCTCCTGGAGCTGGCTGAACACCTGCCTGCCCAAGGGAAGTAGTGAATCAATTCCTTGGTTTGTACAGCTTTTACTTTCACTATTAAGCTGTCTTTATCTTGACCCATGAGTTTTTTATCTTTTACCTTTCTGATTCTCTCCCTGATCTCACTGGTGGGAGAGTGTGAGCAGCTGAATGGGCCTTGTTTGCTGTCTGGCGTTAAACCATGACCCCTATGAAGAATATGAATTAGGTCTTTGCCCATATTATACCATGGCATTGCATATGTTTTGAATTTGACGTTTTACAATTCTAAAAGTACATAAGTCCCTTTTTTTAATTATTTTTGTATTTAGATACAAAATGGGATATTGAACACTTGTACTTGATATTTTTAAAGTCTAATAAGAAAAGGGAAATTCTTAAATTCTTTGGTCACATATGTATTAGTTCATATTGACAGGGCTAAATGCTGCATTTCCTGAGTGATTAAATTATGATTGTATACCATCAGTACGATATGAAAGAGATATTTTTAGGACTGATTGTGCACATGGTTCAACATCACCTGTGGCTTTACTGGGTTATGCTTCATGGAAGTATTAGATAATACAGTTTCAATGCAAGAGTATTGAAGCCTAGGGACATGGAGGCATCTCCACCAAACTGAATCATCTCGTGGCCAAGAAAATCATGTATACACTGAATTGAAAGTGAAGAACTAATTAAAGTGATCAGGGCATATATATATATGACTGAACAGGTCCAAGGATTTACATGTACTGTTGTCTTAAATTAAGGCATCGGTTCAACTTCAAATTCTTCAGTTTATATGTACCCAAGAAAAACACTTAAAATTAAAAATTTATTGTTAGTTCATTTGAAATATCAACTTTGTAATTTTAGTGACAATTAAGGAAAAAAAAACCAAAAACAAACAAATAACAACTAATCAACAAACCAAGACAGGAAATTCTTCATAATAATGCAATTAAAATTGTTATACACATATTCTAGTGTCTACTTTTTCTCTTTATGTTGCATATTAGATTTATTTTTCCACTGCCTATTATTATTACCACATAATTACAGAATATAAAAAATGGTATAACAATCATATATCATGCAGACTTACAAAGAAAAATGAAAGCAAAACAGCTTAGACAGTAGTCACCTGAGAAGTAGTCTACTACTCTTGTCTACAAAAGCTAGGAGCAAGCTCCAGGCAGGTCAAGAAAAGTCCAGACAAAGGAAGACTGACAACTTTGTTCTTGCAGTTTGTACAGTCAGCAATAGGATAAATACTATGAATTACAAATAATTTTGGTAACTCATAAAGAATGAATATAAATTTGATCATTCTTTTTATTTTTTTCTGAATATTTACTATTAATGTGCATTTACTCTTCTCTACATTCAAAATTTTAATTCTCATCCATTATGACAAAAGGTAAAGAACACATGCTTGGGGTTACTGTCATGTAGGAGCATAGAATGAAAATCTCCATGGACAGGATAACAGGGAAAAATAGTATGCAATACATAACCTGGAAAGTGTGATCAAGGATTCTTTCAGAGGTTAGACATTTTTCTTTGTCTGATTATTTCCAGCACATCTACACTTTGCAGTGTTGTAGTTATCCAAAGCAGTTCCAAAGGCATCTGAAAAAGCACTGTGTATGGTACAGAAAATAATCGTGAAATAGTAATTCAAATCCTGGACCAGTCTGACTGTATGAGCATTGTCTTTGGTATCAGAAAAATTCAAGCAAGGATATTCTTCTCAAGCTTATTACCCTGCACAGTGACCAATTTGCCTCTGGCTTCAGTGGTAGCTCGATGAGTTTAGATTTCATCTTTTAGATATTTCTGAGCTTTCTCTATGAGTAGGACTGGTTTTGGAAATGATCAAATGTTTCTAAAATCCACCGAGTGAAGTTATGTGTATCAAAAATCCAGTCAATGCTCTGTAGTATACTATGATGTGATGACTTTCGCCTGTCTTAGGAAAACTGTATTTAGAATGGGTTTTCATTTAACTGACCAAGAATAAATGGCAAGTGTGATCTAAGGAGATTGTGCTGATGGATTAGCTATCTTATCTGGATATTTTAAGCTATATTTGCTTTTCTTCTTTCTGTTTTCTTTTCTGCTATTTTTTTTTTCCTGGATTTATAATGGTTAAGTACAAATCTGAATAAATGCTTGTTTAATTAGAATACCAAGTATGTTAATAATACATGGAATATATCCAGTTTTATTCTAAATCAGATGACCCTGCATGACTTTTTGATACATTTTTCTCTATCTATAGTACAAATAAAGTAAGCTAAAATAAAGTGCCCATGAATGTATGTTTTATTTCTTGGAAATGGGCAATACATGTAAAAAAGAGCAACTTGATTAGTGCTTGAATGTGGCTTGAATTAGGATTAGTATCTAGAGTGTTACTTCAATTACGTTAATAAAATTTTGATAACTAGAATAATCAGCCTGAAATGAAAAAAAAATCCATTGTTAAGGTCCTTAAACTGATCCTATTTCAGAGCAGAAATTATTATTATTTTATTATTATTTAGCAGAACGCTATTATTCATTCCATATTTTTTCAGACATTGAGCAGAAAAAAATCTGATCTCATTTTGTTCTATGTCAATAACTTTGGCAAAATAAAAGAAGCAAAGCCACTCTGTCCCGTGTTAATTGTCATCCCATTAAGGAACATAGGACCCAAATATTTTACACATTGGCAACATTTACTTGTTAAAAAAGTAAAAGGTTGTAAAACTATGCCTCTGACTCTCAGCTTCAAACCAGCAATCAAAGCTGGCATTAGATGGGAGAATACTTTATCCCAGTTCTTCTTTTAAAAATGAAAGAGAGCTTAAAACTGGGTCACCAAAGACAAGCAGCAAATTAATTTAAAACTCACCATATCAGAATACTTTTTGTCTGGTTTGACCTTACTGTTTTGGATCACAGCTTCACATCACTATCTTTAGTGGCAAGTAGCAATGACCGTGTAAAAGGAGGACACTGTGACCTTCCCTCAAAGTTATACAATGATCCTTAGTTCAGAATTGTCTCCTTGTTAATTCAGCACCTCCAGAACATATCTTTCAGAACAGCAATCTTAGTGAGTTAGTACACAGGTAGGAGAGATTTTATTACCCACACTGGTCTCATTTTATTTTGGTTTCTCTTCATTAATTGCAAATACACAACAGAAACAGCTCTGCTCCACAGAAATGCACTAAACCTCCCACTGAGCACAATGATTCAATGTAATTTTGAAATTACAGTACTGTTACACATTTTTCTGTAATAAAATGTGGTACTCAAAGGCAAAGGAGAAATATTATTGACTAAAGCCAGATGCAGAATCAAAAACTAGAAAGAAAATGTAGGAGGTTGAAAAATATTAGAGATCTATGTATTTTCAGGCAATGTTAGATTATTGACCGTATTCACTGGCTGCTAAAGAAATCCCAACATAAACTGTCATTTTATGACAGGACAAGGTAAAGTGATTTTCCCCAACAAATAATCATCTCTCAACACTACACACACAATCTTTACATAGATCAAAATTTTAATGGTTCCAGATGGAGGAAAGCTATTTTTCAAATAAAGTAAACTCAACATTTTCAATGACCGATCACAGTTAAGAAATAACCTGTCAAAGTAGAGAAATCTTTCTACAATTTGTCTTTCAGTAAAATAGTTTGACTGTGCTAGATACCAGCATAATTTTTCAACAACACTGCATCCTAAAGTCTGGAGTACTATATTATGGCCTAGAATATTAAAATTGCCAAGAACAAAAACTAGGAGTCACCGTGTTTGACTATAGCTTGATTCAAACACATAAAAATATTTTATAATTTTATAACATACATTTTGTATAAAATATGCATTGTGCATGCTACAATATTCATATATCATTAAAATAGCACATATAAATGAAAATTACATCTTATATTTGGAGAGCAAAAAAATAGAACTTTTTCTTCACACCTCTCTATGTTTAAAATATTTCTACCAGATACAAGTGTCCTTTACTATAGTATACCTATTCTTGCATTTTTCTACCTTGTAAAAGTATCTAAAGGCCTAAAATTTGACAGGAATAAAAGAACGTACAGTACATAGGCGAGAAGAAAAAATCCTATTACAACTCACTGTCTCTTTTATTTGATATTCTGTAGATTTAAAACCAATGAAATTTAACATACTTGTTAAAGAAGATAATTTTTAATTTTTTAAACATCTAGAGAAACTTTTAAATAACCCCAGTGAGGAAAAAAAGAGAAGAAAAAGTAATGTTCTTTAACATAGTTGGACAAATGATACTTTGCAGCCATAGAAGTTTATGGCAAATTAAGATAAAGAATTAGAAATTATTCCTTCATGACTTGATAACTGTGTTCAATTACTCTTCATTCACTAAGCAAATAGAAGGCATTGAAAATATTAGAAGACTTCATTAGAATGTATAACTATCATTCTTTGAAACTCATAATATCCTGTTTTAAACCATAACTTTAGGCACCACACTCTTTTTCTTCTACTTTTCCCATATATACTGAAAAATACTTTTCCTTAAATTTCTCACATTTTGATTTTTCTCAGTGTTTTCAAAGCTATGGTTTCCCAGGGTATGTGCAAGGTTTCTTCAAAGAAAAGAAGCAAACAAAAAAAAACAGAAAGAGCAACTCTGCATAAATATCTTTGTGAATACAAGAAAGCAAAAGTGGAGTAGGCAAAAATACTAAGAAATTCAGCTGGTTGCTACTACAGGTTCATTTTATTAGATCATAGAATCATCAAGGTTGGAAAAAGATCTCCAGGATCATTTACTTGAACCTTTGACTGAACTACACATTTTCAACTCAACCATAGCACTAAATGCCATATACAGTCATTTCTTGAATATTTCCAGGGATGGTGAGTCTACTACCTCCCTGGGAAGCTCATTCCAATGCCTAAACTTTCTTTCAGTGAATAAATTCTTCCTGATGTTCAACCTGAACCTCCCCTGGCACCTCTTGGAGCCATTTCTTCTTGTCCTGATGCTAATTGCCTGGGAGAAGAGATTGACCACCACCTGGCTCCAGCATCCTTTCAGGCAGTTGTGGAGAGCGATAAGGTCTCTCCTGAGCCTCTTTTTCTTCGGGCTAAACAACCCCAGCTCCCTCAGCTGCTCCTCATATGACCCATTCTCTGGACATACCATTGGCCTTGTTCTACACTCTGCTATTTTCTGATACAAGACAGAATGTCATTGGCTTTATGTGACACCTGGGCACACATTGGCTTATGTTCAGCTGGCTGAGGACCAGAACCCCCACGTCCTTTTCTGCCAGGCTTTTCCAGCCACTCTGCCTCCAGCCTGTATCACTGCAGGGGTTGCTGTGACCCAAGTGCATGACCCGGCACTTGGCTCTGTTGAACCTCAGACCACTGGCCTCAGACCGTTTGTCCAGACTGTTCAGATCCCTCAGTCAACGTGCCAGCCTACTATGGTGTTGTCTGCAAAGCCCTTGATACTCTCATCCAGATCATGAATGAAGACATTAAACAGAACTGGCCTCAGTACTGAATCCTGGGGACACCACCTGTGACTGGGGGCTGCCAGCTGGTTCTAACTTCAGTCACCACCACTCTCTGGGCCCAGCCATCCAGCCAGTTTTTAATCCAGTGAAGAGCACACCTTCAAAGCCATGGGCTGCCAATTTCTACATGAGAGGCAGTATTGAAAGCTTTACTGAAGTCCACGTAGACTATATGCACAGTCTTTCCCTCATCTACTAGGTGGGTCAGCTGGTTACTGAAGATGATCAGCATAAAATGTCTGGCCAGCCACAAAATTTCACAAGGCTAAGGCAAATGGGGCAATGCTCCAAGACACCTAGATAGCTGGAAGTGCACTACCCTTCAAGAAGTTTGACTGGCTAAGTTAGAGCTGAACTGGCTGAAGACTGGGTCGTCTGTGAAAAAAGGTAGAATTAAGATCTATATCTTCTTCCTTGTGCAGTGCTATTAAACAGTGACTGTACCACAGGCCTCATCCACACTGGGTTGCAGCTGTGCAGCCATTGTGCTTGTGCTGTCTTGGGCCTCCCATGGCTGACTTTGGCTTCAGTCCCTTGGCTTGGCCCAAAATCTGCTTCTGCACTGGGGCCTTGTCGCATGGTGGCTGGACTGTGTCTGATACTGACCACTGGCCCTGGTCCTGACCCTGATACAGACTTACCATCCAACATCCTGACTCCTTTTTGGGGTAGTCTTTGCTTGTGTTTTCATTGTTATCACTCTCGTCTCATTTCGCTTGCAGGGTAGCAGGCCCTCACAGTTTTGACATAGACAAAAAGGAAATACTGAAGGCCTAAAGAAGACATAACAGCAGAAATGTAGGAATTATGAAAATAGTAAATTTTAATTCCTCATTTCTACCTTTTTTTCTGAGAGACTAGGATTGTTTAGGACTGATGCACAGGACTATGACAACATTAAACTGTATGATCTATATTGGCTTGAACAGAACTCAGAGACAAAAGAAATCACAAAAATATCTTCATATGTGTCTTTATTAAGAAACTAACACAGTGAGGTCAGTCACCCTGAAACAAGATAATATCTTATTTAACCATAGCCAAGCAGTTCAGGGACAGGTAGACCAGGACTCAAGAATGACCATCACAAAACTATGACTGCTGGTTCAAAGACAGCAGTAGATTATTTTCACAGGTCAAAAACAGAAACAAGAGAGAATAAGAGAAAGAAAAAGGCAATGATTTTGAGTGTATTGTAGAAGAAGAATTTAAGAGCAAATCTACTGGATGACTTCCAAGTACAAATATATCTGAAAGTCAAATGGACAGCAAGTATCTAAAATACAGGAAGAGAAGTCCATGAATCTCATAGTTAAGAGGAATTCCTGAATATGTATTTTGAATAGCTGTAATAAGATGAATAACTACCATTCAAGGTAGTAGAGTCCATATACTTCATCTTACAAAGGAAGCTTTCTCTTGTCCACCTTAGATGGTGTTGGAAAAGAAAGAATATGAGAATATGAGAAACTGCTGTAGAAAAGAAATGTCTGAGGTGGTATAATAACAAATTATTCTACTTCTACTAAAAAGACACAAAAATGAAATATGAACATTGTTCCCAAAGTCATACATGCACAGAATAGAGAATGGGGATGCAAAATAAATTCTTGTCTGAGCCTGATAACAGAAACAGGTAAAGTTTCTATTTCTCAGACATTGAAAAAGGCTTGTGGCATATGTAGTTGTTTGTTACAGAGCTCATTCTTCACCATGACAGGCAGTGCTATGACCAGGAAGCAATACCAGATTTGGTTACAGGGGTTTTATAACGAGTCATCTTTGGTTGGCACAAAGAGTTAGCTTGAGTTTCCCACCAATTTTTGTTACCGGATTGCAGCAAACAGAACAAAGTAACAGGGTTGTCCCAAGAAGATGACAAAAAAATGCATGGCATAACCCTTGTACATTTCTGTACTTATATTGTTGTGCTCCTTCAGTGAGCCTTTTAACAATATATAGGAGCATTTCAACAAAAGAAACTTTAAGCAATATACTGTAAAAAAATTTTGAACTTTGATTTTCCTAAGTTTACATTTAGGCTTTGCTTTGATGCATTTACCTGGTAAAGTATGCAATTGATTTAAAATATTAAAATGGATAAATTACAGGTACAGTAATTAATTCTATGTGTCATGAACATCTGGATTTGGATTATATCAGAGACCTTTTAATAAATCTGAGTAAGGACTGTCCAGAGTTTGTTCTAAAATGCTTATAATTTGTCTTATTACCAGATAAATCATGTCTGCAAATGATGAGATATTTACCATGATGCAAGTGCATCAAGTCATCTGGATGGGTGTTTTGACCCAAAACAATTAAGGTTTTGTTAGCGTGGTGCTACATTCACAATTCAACTCTATGCTTCTGAACTAGAACTGGCATTCCAGCTAACCTGGAAGACAAACATAAAAAGATGATACAGACATAAATCCTAAAGTAGCCTTTAGAAGTACAGTTCTGAAATCAAATTCAGGCACTGCTTCATTGCAATTCAAACACGAGGCACCCTTCAATTATTCAAGATGCTCAACTGCATCCTCAGGTCCTGGAAAGTTTCTTTACAGTAATTCAATGATGGTGAAATCTAACTTAATATTTGCTTATAACATTTTGAAGTTTTGGTCTAAGTCTGATTCTTGACCAATCCTTAAATTTTCAGGGATGCCATTCAAGCAAGAATGGCCCTTACTGCAACCCCTACAAAGAATCAGGAGCTCTGCACTTGCAGCCCCACAGTTTCTACTTCTGGAAAAAGGAAATCTGAAAAAAAATGTAACAAGCATTTTTCTGACACAGAAATTATTATTACAGAAACTATTCATGTTGTACTTCAAAGGTGAATCACTACACACTGGGATAGCAACTTAACATAGATCTACTCTGTTTTCTCAATTTTCTATGAACCAAACCAAAATTGTTAAGGTGAACTTTTGATAGAGAAAAAGCAAACCAAGAAACAATTGAGGCTTGTTTGACATTCATGTTATGTGACAGAAGGTAGTATTTTTCAGTTCTTGTACAGGGAGACTCCTTATTTGGGGCAGGGAAAAACTACTGTTTCTTCCTCTGACTTGATCAGATACCTGTAATTACCACTGTTATGTGATTGCTGTAGCTAGTAGGCTTCTGACGATTCTGAAATTAGTTAAAACAAACAAACAAACAAAAAACCCTTCCGAATTCCTAACCACTTGGTCAGAAAATTAGAACTGAATGGCTCCAACCTGTTGGTTATGGCATTGTCTCAGGAGGAGGGGAGTCAAAATCTTTTGTTCAGATCTAATATATTAAATAAATATCTTTATGGCAACTAGAACAAATTATGTAAGAAAATCTAAAATATTACTCTGTAACATACTATATTCCAAGAGACAGTACAGTCAAAAATAGAAAATTTCAGTTTGATGGAAAGTAATAGTCAAACTGTAGTACATACACATCACTATGATCATTTGGACTCTGCACCCCAAAGATAAGCATCACAGAAGCCTTAGCAATTCTTGTGACCCACCAGTTTAAGTTATCATTGTGCAAACTAATCCTTTTTATTTGAACAGCATTAATAGGAGAGATTTGAAGTCATCTTTGCTCTTTTAAATTCTGTGAAAGGGTTCTAATATTAGATGTTTTTACTTCTCTTCATAACTATTTTTACCCCTTATATATTTAAAACAAGGATACATTACATGACTGTCACAAAATTGCAATCTATTTAGTCTTCCCTGTTAAACACAATTTTGGTGTAGAAACTAGTGTTGTACACATAATATCAGTTTTGCCAAGCTTCTTCTGTTGTAAGACACGGGCTAACAGAGATCCCACTAAAGCCTTGTCAAAAATTAAGCATGTGAACTACAACAATTTTTAGTCTTAACCTATCAATTAATAATTCTCTTCTTTTTTGCTATCTTTCTCAGAAGTTGTCATTATTGGGAAGAATGTAAACATATGAATTTTAGAAAAGACTTATTGCTGCCAGATTATTTCCTTGAAACTATAATTTCTATCTAGGTATCAGGTGGGGGTTTTTGGCTTGATTTGAGGTTTTTTTTGCGGGGTGGGAATGCTGTAAGGTTGTTTTGTTTTTTTTTTCCCTGTTGTAAACATGTTGTGGATCTTTGATACAATTGCCATTATTTTGAAGAACTGAGCCTGCTCTTCTCTGCTTTGTGACAACTAGGGTATAACTGTGAGAAACAAGGAACACATATTATGTACTGACATTGCATGTTTGTTGTTTCATGAAGTCCCAAAAGCCCTTTCTTTTGGATTCATAGTTGATGTTTTTTTCAGCTAAACAGTTACAGGTAATGGTGTGCAGCCTTTTGTCTATAGGGAATTCTAAATAGCTATACAACATTTCAAGCCATTATGGTTAAGCTTTTATGAGGACTTTTTTTCAGTTAAAATACTGTGAAATGGAATTTGACAAAGTCTCCTTTTTTTCTTTTTGTAAAAGGCCACAAGTTAAAACACTTTAATAATTAATTTCTAAGATCCATGAATAACATTTTTTTTATTTGAATTTATTTGGAAAATAGAATTCAAGATCTAGCTGATTACAATGTGACAGATAGGGCTACCCAATGCTCACCAGCCTAAGCCCCTCCATCCTGTGCTCTGTAAATTTCACTACTGAATGTATGTTTTAGACCAAATTTTAGTTTAGGGTTTTTTTCAAAGTTAAAGCCTTAGCAGAACCAATTTAATAAACCATCATTTCAGAATGATGGAAAAGAATTTTTTTGATGTTAAAAACTACTTTTTCCCAGATATTTCTTAGAAGTGACTCTGCTCTTTGTTATTATGCAGATTGACCCTTTAAAACAGAAAAGGATTTGACCTTTAACTATCCTGTAAAAGATATTTTGGACTTTCTTTTTTCTGTGTCCATGAAGAGCCATTCATATAGTCCATGTGCTAAAACTATTCATATGACCACTTCTACAGCTTTTAAATATTAACTATAATTACCTTGGAGTACTCTGTGTGGCTACAAAGACTTGACGACATCCCACCAGTATTAAAGCTAATCCTGCTACTCCCCTAATCCAGGGGAATTTGTTACTCAAAGCAGTGTTGTTTGCAAAGGGCAGGAGAACACAGCAGGGGCTCAGGAGGCATCCATGAATTCCAGCTGAGCCTCTGTCAATTAAAATGCTTTCAGCCTCTATTGTACAGACAAAAGAAACACAAAAAACTATCTGATTGTTAAAGGAGAGCAAGATAATGTGTAACTGTTTAAATTGCATAATAATACACAACTACCTCAACAAACCTTTCATTCTGTCTACACAAGAAATGAAAGATAAAAGAAAAAATTGTAACTCAACTGTCCCCTCAAACACAGATTACCTACACCACTAGCCAGGACTATTGACGGGTATGGAGAAAACATTCCCAACAATGTGAAAAACTAGGACTAGGCTTGGACATTGGCCAAAACCATTATTGTAATGTAATATAAATATATTTTTGTGAGAAATGAGTTATAACTTATTTTAAAAGTATAAGACTTTAACAAAAATGTCACTCATTGAGATGTTGTTCCTACTTTTTTTGAGAGAAAATCACTACTCTTTTCCTATATTATAGTTATTATATAAAAGTGTCAAGAGAAAGAGGACTAAAATATTTACTGTTAGACAGAGTCATCATCTTAGAAATGCTCTAAGCTGTAGGAATGCAAGTAGACCAATAGGAGATCTATACTTGTATTTAACATATACAACACATCAATATGGAACACAAAATAGCTGCTACAGTACTGGAGAATTCCAAAACCATAATCCAATTCCAGCTAATGGAGAAGATTTGTCTCTTCTCTTTTGCCAAACATTTTTCCTTATGAGCTTTAATTAGCTGGTGTGCAGCATATGGGCTCTTTTTATTATTTGGTAGAGAGCAGCATTTTAAGCATGAAGTGTTAATAAGCTTGCTGTTAGAACAAATTGTGTCACATCCCTTTAACATCTCTTTCTCTCTAGTTTTCATCCAAAAGGCTTTGTCATCTGAATTACACACAATTGTTGTCTGAATTAAACACAGTTTTTTCTGGTTTTACATTTTTACTGTTAAGGAATCTTTCCTGTCTGACCATGCAGGAGCCGTACTTGCAGTCACACTCCCACCACCAGAGACTTTCATGGCAGGGACCAAAGCCCCTTCACAGCAGGCAGCTCCAGTGATCTTTTGATCACTGATGGGTTCCTGTTTCATCCTTGCACACACTCTACTCTCACAAAGTCAGACCAGGTTTTCTCACTGGTTCAAACCCTGGTTTCCCACTGCACACTCTCAGACCTGGATCCTGGCTTGGACCTTGTGTGAGAGTTATAGATGTATGAAAGCTCTTACATGGAAGTGAGGAAATAATGCAAACACTGGACTTCTGACGGCAGTAAAATATCCTGTGCTGATACAGTTAGTTCACACCTTTCTATTTTACTTTTATTAAACTCTAAATAAAACTATCCAAGAAAAGGAGCAGCCTTTGTTTCATTCCTTATATTCTATATATAGGTTTTATCAGTTCCCTCAAAAGGTGAATTTTGAATTCCCATCCCTTTAGCTGATAAATGCCTGTGACACTCATCCTGAATATCTCAGTCATTGCAAATACTTCAGAAGATCATCAGTGAGGTTGCATATTACTTCTCTAAAGACTGAAACAGTAATGTCTAAATGTGTATTTTAGGGAAGAGACTTCAGCAGATGACAAAACAGGAACAAAGAACAGGTTAATATTATCTCCAATATTATAGGCAGGGTTGATGTTTTCAATTGTTTTAAAGTTGCTCAGAAATGTTTTTTTTTTTTTCTTTCACTTGTACATAACTATCAAACAGAGGCAGTTGGGGCTTAAATTTTCTTTTGTACACTTCTGCATTGGATTTCTTTATTCTTCTTTTAATGATATTAAATTGAAATAATTGTTCATTCATCTCATTAACTTGTGAAAAAGCCACAAAGAAAGCCCAGTTCTCCACACACACCCACCAAAAAAAAAAAAAAAATCACTTTTTCTATGGGAATATATTATCACCACCTTCAAACTTGTATTTGTTGCAAAAGTGACCTTTGCTCTTCCATTACCTACTAAAAATGACCAAATAGGAGTCCTTTGGGAAACAGTAATTCAAGATGATTGAAAGAAACATGTTAAAGCAATACATCTCAAATGCACACCAAATTCAACAAAATCTCAGACTCTGAAGTGTGATGTGCATGTAGAACTCTCCAATTCTAGCAACCAATGAATATCTAGTTTTAGATGTTGAACTGAGAGCTAACCTTTCCTTGCATGGTCATCTACTCTTCTTCTTCCAGGCCTTCCTGAGTGGGAACCCAGTTGCCTGATTCAAATACAGAGGTAACAAGATCTGGATTTAAATGGCAACAATCAGACAGTTTTAAAGTAATGACAGAATTTTAAAAGAAAGGGGAAAAAACCTATGAAATAGTGAAATTACTAGAAAAAGCCTGAACACTGCATAAACACTGTTCAGTAACAGCCACAACTCTGATACATCATCAGCATTGTTTTGGTCCCAAATATGAAACACAGCATCACATGGACTGGTCTGAACAAAACTAAAATGAAGTACATACAGTAAGACAAGAAGCAATGGCAGAATGAGAACTGAAAACTGGAAAACAGAAAAAATAATTTTTCTAGCAAACCTGACTGAAATTGAGGGCATATTCTGTTTTTTTGAAACAGTGGTGTGGAATTCAAGCTGTGCCTCTCCAAAATGTCTCATTCTCCATCAAATCAAGGTTATCATAACATTAGCACTTTTGCTTGAGGACTACACCAGAAACTATCATTTATTTTATTTTAAGTGTTTTTGAACTTTCATCCTCTAAAATGTGGACTAAATTTTTAGTATATTCCATAGATACAATATGGAATCTATTGAAGTAGGTGGCACTGCTTCATATTTTTAATCTCAATGTAAGTGCTTTTCATTTTAGCCTCTAATGTTCTCCATTGCAGATGCATTTTCAAATTACTTAAAACCAGGTCTGGTAGAATTGAGAAAGAATGTGACTTCTCAGTACGAATCAGGTTTACCTTCAAACACATGAAACACATGAAAGATAAGCTGATATGGCAATAAAAAGTTGTTTCTTGAATAAAATAATATATGCCACATAAAATGCTGGCTTAGAGAAACCATACTGTTTTGCTCTTGTTAATTTGTTCATTCACTGATTTATAGCTCCTCTAGCAGAGGCACTGGGCTTCAAGTTCAGTTCAAAAGCATTAAACTAGGGAAGAGATGCATAATTTTTTTGACACATCTTTTGCTTATGGAGGAGAACCTCTTTCATGTTAGACAACTGAAGCAGAAAATATTGTGACCGTGAAGACAGAAATCAAACAAGTGCTTGTATTATCAAAAACAATGTGGGCTTTGAGATAAACTTTTTTCCTAATAGATTAAAATGTTTCAGAATGAAACATTTTTGACTGCCATCATGTGTATTAAAACTTACATTACTTTGACATGTGAAAAATCAATCTTGTCACTCTTACCAGAGTTCAGATGGCTTGTATGATAGAAGCATATATATGAGCCAGAGCACCACACTTACAGTCCCTTCTTTTTCAAGTATGTCAACATAAAAAAAAAACCACACACAAAAAAAAAAAAAAAGTCAGTAGAAAATGTGAGACACAAGGAGACACAAAGAAAGGAGAAGTAAAAAATCACTATGGATAGAAGACAGATTATCTGATCTCTGNTCTGAGTAGCCTAGCTTGCTTGTTTTTTTAAGAACCAACAATTTGTTCTATTGATTTCAGTGGTGGGACATATACTGAATAATTCCCTCCCCCTAGCAACTAGTCCTTTCCTGCTAAAAGTAAACCAATGTATTTATTTTCATTTTTGTTCCTTCTTGTTGCATTCATTCCTGTTCCAAAAAATATTTCAAGCTTCTACATGAACATTATTGAGGAAATTAATATTCAGTGTTGTATAAATTTTTTACTGCCCTTTTTCCAAGTGAAGAAGTAGTGGACACAAAGTGCTCTGAAGCTCAGAAATTAGCTGTCACCTAACAAAACTTCCCTGTTCCAAACATATATGACACTGGTACTTCACAGTTCTATTCAGAAGAGCTGCAGGAATAGACATTTTCTAGTGTGACAGGCAAACAACGGACAGTGAAATACCGAACCAACACAGTGAAATTATTTTCTAAAGTGTTTCGTAATGTAGAGAACAAATTCTGAAAAGCGAAAATAGTCCAAGACCTCCTATCAGATTCTGAAGATATTCTCCCACAATGAGGATTTAGAAAATCAGGATCTCAACATGTACACAAGTGCAATATGAGCTTCTGTGGAAAGTGGAAATCTTGCAGGAGGTGGCAAGTCTCTGACTCTTCCAAAGGACTTAACAGCAAGGTTGTCTATATTCTGCAGCATAACACTGCATAGACCAGTGTCATACTTCTTTCTTTAATTAAAGCTGCTTTCATATTTTTTATGTCCTAGAAATCTGAATTTATCCATCCACAAATTCTGGATGCCTTCATAATTTAAATACATTATTTGAATCTACACAGACTTTATTTTGCCAACCTATTAACTGCCCACATCTATATTTTTAACAGAGCTGTATATCGAACTTAAGCCAAGGTAATGATATAAAAGTATTAAAGTATATATTTAAATTTTGCATGAATGTTTAATTTATACAGAATTGTAATGGCTGAAAGCAAGTCGCTTATTTTTAAACCTTTGACTTTGAAAATAACAGAATTGAACTTCAATTTAGCCTACAGGATGAACATTCACTTTGAATAATCAGTAACGTTCTATAATTGTATATGAAAATTAGTTAATGACAGTTTCAGCTTCCTAGCTGGATAACAATTCATTTTAACCATCCATAATTCAATCAGATTACACCTTGTTTTACATATTTTAATAGAAGCTTTCTTCTGGTTATTTAACAAATTATATATGCAAATTATGTATTAAATAATTGATGAAGCACGTTGTTTTGCTTGTAGCTATAAGGGATGCTTTTCTTCACAAATATATTTAGGCAGTAGTTCTTTTCACAGTAAGATTTTTGCATAACATTTTAAAAGATATTTAAACTCCTGCCGTGATGAGGGCTTATTTAGAAACACCAAGTATAATTTAGTAACCTGATTTATGAAGCAATTTATACAATATAGTGAAATAGTGTTGCAGAAGAATTTCACTGCATAGGGATACTAATCTTCTCTGAAAATCCCAAACTCTGTAACTCTTGGGTAACGCTGTATTATTGCAGCCTATGATAGGACGAAGTATATCAGGATAATTAGCCTTCCTATTTTATTAATGCTTTATAAAACTGTTAGAGGTTAATGCTGCAGTTATTTTTTCCTACTGCCCAATTTTATGCCATAATACTTGGTAACAAGGGGAAATAGAGTCATTAATCTTTTACTAGACATGTGGTAAATGGTGTAATGGAATATTAAGTATTATGGATTATTTGCAATTATATGGATGTATGTAGGTTGGTATACATAGATATATATAACAAGGATATTCTAATACTAAACATTCCAGGATCTACCCTTTAACCTGTTGTATAAAGGTGCCAGTGTTTTAATGTTACTTCCCTCTTTCCTTTATCTTTAACTGAACAGTTTAACATATGCTCAATTATTTCTGTAAAAAGACTTTTTGAAATAAAATTGGATATTGGTAGACAGGCTAGGCCCACAAAATCTTAGATACTTAAGCCTTGTGTTTCCTAACCTTGTACGCACTACGTTAGTAAGTCATAAACAATCCTTTCTCTCATTTGAAGACATGCACAATATAAATGCAAATTTGAAAAAATGCTCTCCCTTTCAAGCTGTGAGATTTGAAGAAATAAAAAATAGCTTTCATGATTGAAAAGGCTGGAGAGCTCATGATACTGTGTGGGCACTTAAAAATGAGAATCATTTCAGTGCCTGTAAATTAATATAACGCAATACCACACATAAGCACAGAGTAACTTCCCCTGCCAACATTGAGATCTTCAGAGAGAACTCCAATAGAAACTAGTGGGAAAAAGGCACCTTCATATTAATCTTAGAACACAATAGTCTTCCTCTGAAGAATCTCAATCTTAAATGAATGTATTTCAAAGGCCTCCATTTTCCTCATGAAAGAAGGAATATGTCTGCACTAAACACAGAAAATGCTGAAGAGATGCTCACTAAAGGTCTGAAAAGGGCTACAGATGAAGCCTGTCAGTTTTCACCCTTGTGCTGCAAAGCTTCGTGAAGAGCCTGGCAAACAGTAGTCTTTGAAAAGCAGTAGATTTGTAAATGGAATCCTAATTTCCACAATTAGGAATTTCTCTTTTTAAAAGACACAAAGCAGATAATATTACAAAATGCAATGCAGGTGAGTTTTCCTTAGTAAAGTATGTCTCTTGATATACTGACATTCTTCTCTTGTCTCTGCTTTTTCGGAACCTACAGCAAACTGAGTAGCTGAGTTTCAGCGCAGGGCAAACAACACCCCACAGTCTTGTTCAAAACACTTGCAAACACTGCTGAGGGCCTCAGAATAAAAGCCCAAAAGTTGCTAACATTTTCCCATCTGCTTTACTTGTTTTAGCTGGCAGTGAGACCAATTAAAAAGAGAGATTTATGTTACATTTATTTCTCCAGTGCCTTTAAATTTGTGCTTCTTGAAAGGGCACAGAACATTGGAATTCTGCAGAATAAATCTACTTTCCAACAGATAAAAAAAAATTGTAGGGTCTCTCCACTTTATCTCAGTGTTCCCATTTTGTTTCTATCACTATTTTTTAAATACACCTTCACACAATATTTAAAATAGTCACAGCAAAAAACAGAGTGAATATTGACAGCACTTAGGCACATAAAAAATATCCAAACCTAGGATCTTTTGATAACAACTGACTGTAATTACTTGGGTAGCTTGTTTTGTATCATGTTTATTGGTGATCAATCCCATCTGACACAAAATTTCTTAAATTAATGAAGGCATGAGATGCTATATTTGATTAATGTAAACTAATGTACATTAGAGCATAATTTTAAAGAGTGAAATAGATTTGATGGAGATTTTTTTAAATTTGAAACTGACAATTATCAGAACAATGAATATTTAACAGTATTTTTTATCATGATTTGATTCTGACACGCACATAATAAATAGCATGCAAAATCCAAATTCAGTAAGAAATGGTTTTTCACATGTGAAGACTCAATACAAGCACAAAAAAAGCCCCAGAATTTTTAGTGGACATTTTTCCATTACGTGTGCATTTTGAAAATAATAATATGTAACTCTTACATAGGTTTTCAGTGATACTAAAATAATTTTTAAAAAATATGCTAAAAATTTATTAAATACTAAGATTTTTTAAAAAATGTATCAACTTAAATTTAAATATAATAATCAGAAATTGGTATTTACATCATGAGAAGGTCTAAATTTCATTGCAAAAATGTAGTAAGTAGCAATATTTTTCCTTTTATATCTGCAACTTGAGATGACCTTCAGCAATTGTCATATCTGCTTAAGTTGATTGCACATTGTTTTGCAACTGATTTCTATATATTGATCTATTCATCTATCCATCAAACTATAAAAGTGCTTAAATAAATTTGGTTTTGCTAAGGTATAAGAACAAAACTTGTAGTTTTTGTCAGAAAGTTGTGTTATTAAATGCAACTATTTAGTCCAATATCATCCTTCTTAAGAAAATACTTTCATTAAATTAAGAACAAAATTTGACTAGTCTTCATATTGCTTCTGTCAAAGTACATCTACCAGTAGTCAAGCATCAAGATGACATTGTCAGTTTATTTAAAATGTGAGGAATATATTGGTAAGCAACAAATATCCTAAAATTTTTAACTTTATGTCACAATGTCCTAAGCCATTTTTCTCAGTTACCCAACAACAAAAAAATAATGACTGCTGTCATTCTTTCTTACACAGAATTAGCAATGTAATCCCATTTTGGTATTAATCACTATGGTTTCAACAGCATGTGCCATTAATTCAACTTAATGTGCTGCAACCAATCAATACTTAGTCTGTAAACTCATCTGTTCTTTGGCTCTACATCACAAAAATAATTGTTGTAAAGTAGTTCTTTTTATCATCTTCAGGGTGAAGAACTGTTTAGGTAAACTCTGTAAGTTTCAGAGGATGCATTAAGCTTACACTAAAATCATGATCATCAAAGTATTTAACATGGGTTTTCCTAGTATTCTAAAATACATTTTCAAACAATACTACAGAAGCCTGAAATTGCTTTTGTGAAGTGTAAGAGTTTTTTACTTGGTGAATACTCACAGAATTCACACTTTGTAAAACACAGTAGTTCACATACACTATTTTGCACAGTGAAGTTACTCAGTATTCAGTAATTACTATGAAAGGCTAACATGGTTCAATATGAACGCCATATTTTTTAAAGAATCACTCTGATTTTATCTGTTAATATTTGTCACTGTTTCAGACTGTGGACATTCCCTGCAGTTTGTTGCATCACATGGCAAGACACTCTCCATGCTGTATTTTGACAAGAGCAAACTCAGGAAATCAGCTCTCCCCGGTGCTTCATTCTCACTGCTGCCTTCCTCTCCTAGCATTACTGCACTGGCAGATTTGCACACACCACATAAACTGTATAATCATTTCCATTTTTCACCTGATAGTATGTGTCTCACCTCACTGAACTTTCTTGGCATTTACTGTGAGCTTGATGCATTCCTGCGCTCTGTCCTCCTGTGGGAGAGGAGGTGGGGAAGTGTAAGGCTGCGCTGTGACTACAGCTGGCATTAGGGGCTTCTGGGGCAGCCTGGTCTCCTAACCCTTCTCTATTTCTGGGCTGCAGAGGGCACAAAGGTTTGCAGAGGTGCTAAGAAGCAGTTACAACCCTGCCTTCCCAATATTCTGTGAACTGGTGTCCCGAAGACCTGTACTCACTTGTTATCCTTTATGTGTAGCATGACTAACAGCAACTGCCTGGTATGTAGACTTTAAGAGATAAAATACAAGGATCTTCTATTTGACTAGAAAATGAGACCTTTATAAGGACTATGGCTGCCCAATTATGGTCTGTCCTTGCAGCCTGCTTCATTAGGGCTCTCCTTCACTTGGATGTACAGGATTCTACTGCACAATCACTCTGCTGTAAAGGTAATGTTCAAGATGTTGAGATGATAAACTCTCTGACAGATTTTCTGGACAGAAATATTGCCATGAAAACACTCATGCAAGAGACAGCAATCAAAACTTCATTTAATCAATCATGATGCAAGCTATAGTCATAGAAGTTTTAGAAAAGGCCAAAGCTGTTAGGGACACAGAGTCCACAGGTTTCCATGTTAGAATGAGAATGAGTGATGACTATCTTTGGGAATATAGCATATATATCAGAATGATAACAAAAGTGGGTAGGCTAAACTGACACTAATCAGATGGACACCTATATATATATTTAGATTTACTTTCCCTAAGCAGTTTCATAAAATGCAACTCTGCCCTTGTTCCTCCTAGAGACCAACCCTTCAGATGAGCAAGGGTAAATACACTGACTGCATTTGGCCAGTGTTTGTGGCAGCTCAAGCACTCAGAGCCATGAAAACTGCCTGTCCCATGTGCTTTTGCCCGGTTTACTCTATCACAACTTGGCCAAGTGTAAGGTATGGATGAACCAGGATTATATTTTACTTAAATTATCTTTCCCATCATTTTCCCATTTCCTTGNCAGCTCTTTATTTTCCTATTGCTAGTTCTTTTTTTTTCCTTT
>VYXD01010804.1:7664-100248 GCA_013397195.1 Hylia prasina
GTGCATTTGCGCGGCTGAACGCGGGTGCAGCGGGCGTGTGGGGGAATGGTGCCTCGCACACACGCGTGTGCGAATGGCTGCGGCTGTTAGCTCAGAGGCTGCACACGGGCACGACCTCCCTCCACCACTAACTCCCCGGGTTCCCCTTCTGTCCGAGGGCCGTCTCCGGGGGCTCCTCCTGCCAACCCCGCGCCCGTCCCCTGCCCGGGAGCAAAGGGTCCGCCGCCGTGGAAAGTTTGCTCAACCCTTGGCGTGGAGGAATGGTCCCCCACGGGGTCCTCTCCTCGGCTCTCAGGTGCACATCCCTCCCCAAGCGCCTGATTGGGGCTCTCCTGCAAAGATCTGGTGTTCTTTAGGTTCTTTAGGTTCTTTAGGTTCTTTATCCCGGTGTCCAAACGACAGCCACTGGTATCGGGGGACATGAATGTCACCAACTCTCCCCTTCCGGTGAGCAGGCAGCTCAGGGCTCTCCCCCCGTCAGTGCTTTGGAGGGGAACCGAGCCCCGTGCCCCTCTCCACAGTATTTCTCTCCCCCTTCTGTCACCTCACACCCCCGCGGCCGGGCCGTGGCTGAGAGACGGGCCCGGACCGGGAGGCGACACCGGGTGGGAGGGTCCCGGCCTGCCCCGGGCCGGTGTGCAGGCACCGGGGAAGTTGAGAAGGGGAGAAAGGGGAGGTGGTGGGGGGAAGAGAATCCTTTGTGTTTTTGTCATCCTTTGTTCCGGAACTAACTTGACCAGTGTGGCTGGGAAGCAGCACCATTTCGATTGGAAAAAGCAGGGGAGAGGGGGGTTCTTTTGATCCTCTTCGGGGAAATGATGTTCGAGGAGGTGGTTGGGGGCGCTGACACCGGCGCTGGGCTCTCTCTGCGGCTGCTCACAGCAAAATTTCGTTGAAGGCACTATTCCTGCCTTGCCTGGGAACTTTGGGCTTTAGTTATCCGTGTGGCTCCTACGAGCTGGGCTTGCTCCTCTCTGCTCATCCGTTCCCAGGGAGAGAAAACAGTGTGTGTAGTGCTAAAATGCGGCAAGACAAAATAATCAGCTTTTAAAGTACGTGTTGGCTTGGGGGTGGGGGACAGGGAAAGGGGCAGAGAGTAAAGCAAAATAAGTCTATTGCCTGGAGAAATGATGCAATGTTACTGCTGCCCAGTGGCAGTAACCGGAATTGGGTCATTTTAGGGACAAACGCCGGCAAAATTCAAGTCACGTCCACTTTTGATATAAGGATGTGTCCTCTTTAAAAATTGTTATGCAAAAGACTCTCGTACGTGATCTTCTTGCGATAAAAAGCGGCAAGCCAAATATTGGAGCCCGAGTCAATAATGTATGAACAGATTAAGCAACCTTTCTCCCAGGCAATTATTTCAGCAATTGAAAATCTCGCTCACTCCAAATTTCAATAATAATAATAACAATAATAGCAAAAGTAAATAAAACCCAGCGCGAGTGAGATGGTCTCCTGCTTCTTAGCCCTTGCTCGGGAAGAGTGGGTGGATTTTTTTTTTCTTTTCCCCCAGCCGGGAAGAGTATCCGAGAAGGTATTTAAACCACCAGCAGCTTGAAAATCACAACAATTCATAATAATCTGCGGATCGCGCGAGTAAAACAGGCATATCACAGGGCCACCGGCCTGCGGGGTTTATTTGTCCTTAAAGCTCGGGGTAAATTAAGCTTCCGGCTGTGTAATTTTAACAAAAGGTGATAGAAAACGCACTGGGGGAGTAAGAGATGGTGGCACCGGGGATCAGAGGGGGGAATGGGTTTAATGCTGATTTATGTGCCGAGGACCGGGGCGCGCCGCCGCCGCCGCGGGAGCAACGCGAGCGGCTCCGCGGGGGTGTCCGGGCTCCGCGGGGGTGTCCGGGCTCCGCGGGGGTGTCCGGGCTCCGCGGGGCCCCGGGCGCGGCCCGGAGCAGCCGCGTGTGGAGGAGACGCTGCCGGGAGGCGGCTGGTCCCGGCACTGCCCCGGAGGGACACTGCTGCCCGGCGTGGGGAGGCACACGCGTCCCTCCTGGCCGAGATGGTCAGGAGATCGCGACAGAAAAACAAATTCAGCTGCAGGAGAAGGGCCGCGGGTGCTGCCAGGGAGACGGGGGCAGGAGAAGGCAGAGAGATCTGGGGTGGGTTTCCCCGAGCATCGTTGTGGCTAAAGTGGCCGCAAAACTTCGAGAGAGAAATTTCCCCACTTTTACACTTCACGTTCCCTGCCCGCACTGCCGGCCACTCAGCGGGACAGATTGCCTTTGCGAGCCTCTCTCTGGCTCCACCACAAAAACCTGCCCTCGTCTGCACCGCTTCTGATCTTGGTCTTGAATTTGGTCGATGGTGCAGCGGCAGTAACCAACCATTCGTTTCGCTTGCAAAAGCAGAGAGCAAGTCAAAAGCAAGGAAATTGAACTTTCTGGAGACAGCCTGGGGTAGACTGGGGTTTCCGCCCTCTAGGAGAAACCGTGACCAGGTTTCAGGTGAAGGATGGGACTTTGGAACCGTTTGGAGGCTATGTGAGAGGAAGATGAAAATATTATTTGGGAACTCACAATGCATCTGAGTGAAGAGGTCATGTGGGAGCACGGAGATGTTGGAGCGCCGGGCCCCACCGACCTGCTCCAGCTAAGCCCCTTTTCCAAGATGTGCCAGAGTACAATAGAAATACTCGCTAGCATGGCACTTCACCTGCACACCCAGCCCTGCAGCCAAATCCCACATCCCTCTCCAGACAGCAGCCTTACATTCCTGAGCTAGACAAATGATGAAAAAGTTCCAGTTACCGTCTAATGAAAGGCCTCCATCTCCCTTCCCCCAGAGGTTTCCGATGCACATATAATTAGCTCTCAATATTTCATGAATATGGGGTTTTACTAATTCCTTTTCACTCAGGAGATTTCGCATTCGCCGTTTTACCCTCTCTGTCATTTTGCACAAAGCCGTGGCTGTGGGAAGGGTGGCTGCGGGTTGGGGTGGGTTCTTTTAGCTGGATACACAACATCCTTCAGTCGCCTGAGGCCTCAGCCCAGACATCATGGGAGACACAGATCTCAAATGAGGGACCACAGCGTTTTTTTGAATGCAGGAAATTAAATGTGCTGTGGGATTTTGGTCCTTTGGGGCAAGCATTTTTTTTTTTTTTTTGGATGGGTAGCAATTCAGGAGCAGGTCTTCTGCTTCTGAGTTATAGACTGCTTTGGAGGGAAATTGGTACTTTCTGACCAAAAAAAAAAGCAGTAACCTCAGACAAACCAGGAGGAAGAAGTCAAGCTAAATGTCATCAAGAAATGTCCCATTAAATGTCAGTGATCTTCCACAATAACAGCTTCAAATTGTCTAAATACTACACGAGTGTATTAGTAAGGACAACTCCAAGTTCCCACTCTGTACAATGAAGGGAAAGACTTTGTCAGCATCATCTTTAATTTTTTTCTTCGTCTAATCATGCCAGAGATATTGACTACTTTTTTTTTTTATTATTATTATTTTTTTTTCCCCTCATTCTGCTCTGTCCAAATGTGTGTGTCTAGAGTAAAGTGATATAATGATAGTACAGTCCTGGGGGAGTTTTCCTAAACACACTGCAAGAACAAAGTTTGGTCCTCCAGCCAAAGCAGATTTAGACTAATGGACTTTTCACCATATCCCTCAGAGCTAAATACTGGCATTTGCAATGCAGTGGATGAGTTTCTGTAAAGGCAACCCCCAACCAGAAACAGCTCATTAAAAATCCCATTATCCCCATAACTTGCTTATTATTAGTTTAAATGACAGTCTTATGATTTGTAAGAGGGAAAACAAATCCTAAAATAAATTATACTTATAATCACTGAGCCTGGTGGGCAATGGATTTTATTTGCCACACATTTTTAGTTGGATGTTAAAGAGGTTTTTTCGCTTACAATAATTGCTGTCTCTCTATGTGGTCCATTGAAGGATAGCTTTGTTTTCTCACATTAAACTTTGTGAGTCACTAGTTGCTGTGCTTTGTCTATTTCTTAATAACAACTTTACACTTACATGGGCCTTTTCCACCCTGCAATTCTATAGTTGTTTACCAGGAAGCCAAGAGGAGCTGGTGAAAGGGAGAGGAGTTCCCTGAGCGACTGACATGGATGCAGGATCAGAAGCTGCAGGCATTCTGCTGAGCTCTGAGTCATGTTCAACAGGATATTTCCCTGTGTCAGAGACAGAGAGTTCATTGCCATAATGTCTGTCTGTGGGTGTGCTGCAGTGGGATTTTTTTCTGTGCTCATCAGTCCCTGGGGGTGATGGTGCAGGTAGTGAAACCCCACAGGAGTTGGCAAGTTTGGAGGTTATAAACCCAGGCCAAAGCTGCCTACAGGAAACATCTCAGAAGCTGCAAGTATCTCCTTTAGCTCTCTGGGGAGTGACCTGCAGCAGAAGCAGGACCCCAAGGGAGAAAGGGATTATTCATCACTGCTCTGGGCTGAGACAGGCAGTGCTGAGATCCCATCAGCTGCAGGCTCTGCTGCAAGGGATCCAAACCTGTGCAGACACAGAGCAGCATGAGGTGTGCAAGAAACACGTGGCAGAAGGGCTCCCAGAGAGGACTGCCCCCATTTTTACTGTTTTCTGCTGCACTGTGATAATTCTTTAATTTGGTTTCCAATGTGCACTCTTTGCTGTTTGTCCCACGACTTCAGAAGTCAATACAATTTTTGATCCAACAGTGATTTACAGATCCACAGTTCTCATCCATGCTTTAAGGAAGTGCCACATGTGCAATCTCACGGGCCAATTTCTCACCTGGAGTAAACTGTTGTGAAGAGGGACCTTCAGGGAGTGGGGCTGTCCCTGCCCCGCTGCTCCCAGTGCAGGCTCAGAGCAGCGCATACCCCAGGGCTCAGGGCTCACTGCAGATGGAAACAGCCCGGCCCCTTTTCTGGGCTTATTAATGCCTTTTTTTTGTCCAAATGCTGGTTTCCAGAGACATCTTGTGGCTCTCACCAGCTATCACAGCTGAGCTGCTCCAAATCCCAGCACGCCTGCTCTTCCCGCAGGGTTGGACAGCTGAAAGCTGCTCCCCAGGCTGCTTGCTGTTTGCACCCTGAGTGAGGTTTATTTTTTTTTTTTTAGCCCTCAATGTGTATTTTCAACACTGTGTGACTGCCTCTCACACAGAGCTCAGGTTGGTTAGGTTATGGGTGTAAGCACCAGAGCTGCAGGAGAGAAGATCTCTGCAGAGGTGCCACTGGTGTGAAGCCCTCCCAGACTGGCGCTGCCACAGGAGATCAGTGTTTGCTCCCAGGGCAGCACCCAAAACTAGTACCTCAGCAGCTAATGAAGCCCAGGGTTGTGTGGTTGCTGGGTTTGGTTTTCCTTTTTTTTTTTTTTTTTTTTTTCATAATTTCATTTGATGACAGTGCTACAAAGAGAAATACAAAGCAGAAGCACTTTTGCGAGAGGCAGGAGAAGGACAGTGTTGGCACGTGGCAGAAGCTGGGGGATGGTTGGAATCCCTGTGTACTGCAGGCAGGAGGGCCCTCTCCAGCCCTTGCAGCAAAGATTTCCAGGAGCAGTTTCTCAGCTGAAGCAGGAGAGATGAACCCCACTGGGGTGTGAAAGATGATCTTTTTCAGAAAAGGGATGGTAGGAAGCAAATATGAGGAATCTATCCCATGGCTGTGTAGGTCCCATCCATCCACATGCTGACGGTGATGTGAAAGCACAGTCCTCCCAGACTGCAGTGAACAAGGACTGTTGGACTTTTAAAATATTTTCAAAAGTAATGAATTAGCACTAATTATTCAGAAGATAAAGAAAGGTCATTTAAACCACCCAGTGTCAGCAGATCTCTTCTTGTAAACCTCTTGTTTAGACAACAAGCCCATCATTTTGTCTACCAGGGTGGCTTGTTCCAGCAAGCATGGGCAGTCCTGCACCTCTGAGCACATGCAGTGCTGCCAGCCAACTCCTCACTCATGGCCACAGAGCCCAGGAGGGAGCAGCCAGGTTCAGGCAAGGAGAGGAAGGCTGTTCCTCATGCCTCAGGCACACAGGGATTGTTGTGGTGCCACACTAGGCAGGATCTGTCTGTCCAACACCCAGTTAATCCTCCTCCCTTTCCGTGGGGAGACAGCAGCTACAGCTATGGTGTCTGAGCCAGCAGATTGCTCGTCTCCATCCAGCCAGGGATTCCCTTCCTATTGCACAAAGAAAGCTTCATAGATGAGGGTGATTTCAAATGTGTATCCCATAGTCACACTGATTCCTTTTGGGTCCAAGCCATCTATGCAATCTATACTTTCCCACTGGTGTATAATTTTCTTGGCACTTTCCTTGCAACAGGTGGACTGCAAAATAAGGAAACATAATGTGACTGCTTCACTCTTGACTGAGAAGAAAGATTTACTGCAGAAGACACATTGCTTACAGTTTTATGGAGATTTCTTATCTAAAGCCATATAACACCCTATGGCGGGGGGCCACAATGTTGAGAAAGTCTCAGAACATCCAAACAAATGTTTTCAAGCACGAAAGGAGCCAAGTTACCACGTCTGTGCACAACATCAGGACTCTGGGCTGGGAACTGTAGCTGAGATCACATGGTGCTCTAACCCCACTTTGCCTGTCTGGTGTCCAAGGAACCTTGTGTAATTCATCCAGCCCTGGAGGAGAGAAGATACCACAGATGAAAAATTACTTCCCACGTGCCCAGGACAATGTGTCAGTGTGCTGGCTGTGCTGACTCAGACAGCTTGCTGTGCTCTGTCCTTGAGCTAATCATCAGTGTCTCCATCCAAGAGGTGGCCAAGCCCATAACACAGCCTCTCACACCCACCAGAGGCCAGGACACACATCCCTTCACCCGTGGCTGTGAGCAGGTCCACACCAGATATCATAATGGCTCCTGGCCTCTTCCAGATGTAAGGCACTCCATTAAGAGGACAGAGAGAGAGCTGCTGTCTCTGCCTTGCTGCTTGAGGTGGTTTCCCTGCATGGGTTTGTAGTTTGGTGCAGTGTCCACAGTGAGAACCAGCCGCTCCGTCACAGACACTGCTAAGCACCAAGCATGTCATGAGTTACAACTACTAAACAGCAAGGCAACACTAATAAATCTTAATCTGAGGGCTGATAAACTGTAAAACACAACATAAAATATGATGCATGGGTTGGTGTTGAGAGTCCAAGCCTCTGATCTCTTCCCACGGGTGCAAATTCTGGCTGATTTTTACAGATGGAGCTCAAAGTGGGCCAGCTGCTGTCACCCAGGCTAAAGTCAGCCTCATGACTCTTATCTATGTAATTCCTGGTTATTAATAACTTTTATAGCTGATACGTGGGACTGAATGGTGTGTGCTTTTTCAGTGAGGATAAACCATTCAATCACGTAAAGCATCGCCTAAGACGTTGCTAGATGAATCATTTAGGTTGATTGAGGGCTGTGTAAGTGATATATTAAAGATGTGCCAAGCAACATTCCTTGATGGGGAAAATTATGTGTTTTCTGGCAGATTCATAAGCTAAGGAATTCATCTGTGGGTTGTTAAGGAGATTATTGTCTGGTGTGTGTGTATATACATGGGAGCAGGAATACCAGTCAGTCCATTTTAATAGATATCTAAAATAATCTTGGTTGGCTGAAATCAAACTGTCAGCCCAGTATGATGCTGGGTAAACTTTTGACTCATCAAATCAAAGTCATTCATTCTGTAATTCTTATGCTAAGGAAGAATTTTTTCCACGGGTTTCAGAGACAGTGTCTGTGTGGGACACGACCAGCAGAGTGGATTCAGGGAACACAGTTCCCTTTTAATGTCAAGAGAATTGCTTTCTAGGACCACTGAAAGGATGGCTAAATATTTCTGTAACTCTAGCAAACTTTAGGATGATGTGAAAAGTGCAACCAGTTCAATTCCTCTTATTTTGATCCATACATTAAAAAAAAATCTAGCAACAACCTTCTTTCATTTAAGGTGGTCCCTGCTGTGACTTAAAACTGGCATAACCAGGAGGAAAGAATTATTTTAAATCCTCAAGAAACTTTTGGTGCCTAGAATGCCATCCCACGGCAAATCATAATGCCTCCAGTTCCACAACCACTCTTTCAGGGAGATGTCCATCTGGGTTGGCAGGGCTGGGCACAGGGTTTGGCAGGGGGCAATGTCCAACCCCACACTGCCACCAAAGCAGCATCTTCCCTGAAATGGTGGCTGCTTGCCATCCACCAACAGTCACGTCAAGGAGAAATGAGAAAAAGCATGATCAGAGAATATATTTTGCAATATCTACATGTTTAAAACATTGTTTGCCAAAAATCAAGTTCTGCTCCTTGAACTCCCACACTCTCAGCTGGAGTTCAGTATGGTCTTATTTTGGATTGCCATTCAGTTCTTCAGGCTATCTTTTAAAAGTTTGCTTCAGTTTATGTAGTTCGTGCAAATCTACGTCTCTGAATTAGAATTTCACGTTAGAAACATGAAGACAGCACTGCAAATGGCACTGTGCTGTACAACCTGAACTTTGCATCATCACTTTCAAAGCAGAGTTATTTATTGTCTCATGATCTGCTTTGTAGGATTTCCAAGTTTATAGTTGGTTCTTTTCCACATCTTCATTACATACTGTAATTTTATCATCCTCCAGTGAAGGATTTTAAATCACTGCTTAATTTCTGTCCTGTATCCTTCATCCAAGGGCACACAGCACTTTTCTGCAAGCCTCCTCCTATCAGTTGAAAAAGTATGGGAAACCCCATTTTGGCATGTTTCTCCCTAATATTTTGCTTCCCTGCTTTACTCTGCTCCTGCCCAATGTGCAGCCAATGATGGAAGGGGCTCTCCTCTGCTCTGACTCAGAGAACACTGTTCTCCACGGAGATGAGAGAGACAATAATTAATAATATTAACTGTATGTCATGGACAAAACTAGCTTATGAAGAGCCCAGAGAGCTTGCAGATGGGGAGCTTATGGTCGCATCAATCAGCTGAACAAGCAAATGACAGAGGCAGGCCCTTAAGCCCATTTACTCAGCACTTGGTGCTCCACAGAACCCGAGTACTTTGGCTGTCTCTCTGTGTGCTTTATAAGGTTATTGTGACCATTACATATCTCACCTTCACATTACGCATAATGGCTTTGAGAGATGTTTAAAGTGAACTTCAAAGAAAGCTTAGAGTGTCTTAAAGCTGTTTAGGGAACTTTAATGTCCAGTGGCTTGGGCAAGGTTTAATCCACAGGGAAGCGTGTTAGGGTACAACCCCCAGAGTGGGCTGCAGACCCTTTGCTTTGGCCTGCAAGGGTGGGCATGGCTGGATACTGCTCTGATGGGAAAGCCAGTCCTGGTATGGATGCATCCTTGGCCACTGAAGGAATATTTTTCTGGCTTATACTATTGAGAGGATGCAAGGTGCAGGTAACATTAGGTCAGTCTGGGCAGAGGCTCTGCCAGCTGCAGGTGGACAAGGCTTAGGTGGTGGCTATTTCTTTATGGTAGTACAAGTATAAACGTACTGATTAAAGGCTGCATGTTTGAAAAGCTACCTGAATAGCTTCCCAGGCAATGCTTGGTGCTTTTCCACCATTATGAGGGTGATGATGCTGACACCCTCTCCCCAAACCTCTCTTCTCAGCAGAATACAGACCAAAGAACACCCAAGACCAATTACACATATCAACTCGCCAGTAAAGAAATTAGCTGTACCTTCTCAGCTAGTCTCCAAGGAGCCCGAGCTCCTCAGCTGGCTGAACCAGATAATATCTTTCAGCTACTTGTTGGGAGCGCACATTCCTTGGGAAAGCTATGATAAACCCGGCACTTAACAAGGCTCACAAACCAACTAAACAGCTGTGGGAGACATTTGGTGCATTCGACAGTAAAGACAGGAATGCTTTGAAGACCGGGCTTGTAAGGCAGAGCTCTGTCAAGCAGCTCGGGATCAGCCCGGCGAGCGGCTGGGGCGGATGGAGCGAGCTCAGCCTTTATGACTCCGCAGCCCGGCAAGTGCCCTCCCGGCCGGCGTGGCCGTGATTTATCCACCCCGCACCCCCGGGCTGCTTTGCTGCTCTCGCTCCCTGCATTTTCCAGGGCTCTGTTTCACATTAACTCATCAGCAGGTTGCAGAGTTAGCGAGCCTGGAGAAAAGCTTTTTAAGAGAGACCCTGCGGATCGTCATCTCTTTGCCGCGGAAGGGAGCTGGAAGGGAGGAGGTCGCCTCCTGTTCCTTGCAGCCATCAGCTCCTCCGTTCAGCAGATGTGAGTAGTCCACTCCTTGGCACACGAGGAAGGAGTGCAGGAGCTAAAGAGGCTCTGAGCTAGTCAAAGTCACCCATGGCTTTATACTTTTGTAAATTGTTCCTCTTGCTTGGAGAGTGCTGGAGACCACTGCAGAAAATGCAGCCCTGGGGGTACCAGGCATCTGTTATAGTCAGTGTATGCAGAAATATACATACATATATATTTATAAGATACAATATTGTGTCACCTTTCCTCAAAGAGAAAAGGACTGAAGTTGCTTCATCATAACACAGGGCAGGAAGATGCTGTGTTCCCACCCATGTTTCCACCTTGCCCAGTTTCCCCTTCTGCCAGGAGGTGCTGAGCATTTTCTGTCCCCTCGGTCATGGGAGGGAGGTCACATGCCAGGGAGGTCACAATATTGGACCTGGGAATGGAGAGGTTGGGCTCAAGTTATCCTCATACAGATGATATCAGAGACTGAAGAAAATCTGGATCTTCGACAAAAACATCAAGCTGTTACCCTTAAAGGGAGATCATAGAACCATTTCAGTTGGAAAGGACCTTTTAAAGGTCATCTAGTCCAACCCCCCCTGCAATGAGCAGGGACATCTTCAACTAGATCAGGTTGCTCAGAGCCTAATCCAACTTGACCTTGAATGTTTCCAGGCACGGGACATCCACCACATCTCTAGGAACACTTTCACCTTATTGCAGATGATGGGTTATTTCACAGAGCCAATTGGCAATCGCTGTGATTTAGAAATATCTGTTTTTTTCCTGAAGACCAGTATCTACTCACAGCGCTAACGGAGGATTCACAAATGGCTACATTTCTTTTGCCTGCAAAATATGCCCTCAGTAAAGCTCACATCACCTCTGAGATCCTTTCTTGCATAAACAACAAAGAAGAAGGCTCTGGCTAGCTGTGTAACACCTCTGTGAAATCTATAGTAATATTTTGCATTTCCATGGTAGATATTTAGGTATCCGAACCAGGACTTTTACCATACCTTTTAGCTCCTGTCTAGAAGAAGAAGCAGAGCACACGCTTGTGTATCTCTTGCAATGAATGCTTAGCCAGGGCTCGAGGGGAGCTCGCCCTGCGGCCGGGTGTCCCCGCAGCCCGGGGAGAGGCTCCGGCGCGCACCACAAGGTGGGGATGCTGCAATGCGGAATGGCAGCGGCTCGGAGCCCGGCTAATCGCATCCATCTCTGTCTAAGATGAAGTTTCTAACAGCCACAAGCCAGCATTGGGCAAAGTAAGGTACACTAAGCGAGGTATACTTAGCTCTGCAGAGCCTCCTTCGCGTGCCAGCAAGTTACCCCACATTGTATCTCCTACATAATCCGGCATTAAATGTCTTAGAAAATGTTGGTGCAGGTGTAGTTTGGTTCTGTGGCCCACGGAGTCTTTTCTATCGCCTGGAGACCCAGCGCTGAGGCTGCTCCTGAGGCTGGGGTGAGCCTGCAAGACACAGCAATGCTGTGGAGAGAGGGGAAATCTGATGAGCCTCTTTTTGTTTTTTTTTCATGAAAGAGCAAGGTGACACCACCGTCAAAGAACGGTGATGGATTTCGAGTAATTAAGGGAGCCTCTTCCTCTAGAGACTCAGCTGGGCTGGAAAACTCAGTGCTCTGTGCTCCCACTCAGTATTACTTGTTTTCCAGAGGCAGATGCCACAGTGAGAGCGATTCCTGCATGGAGGCTGTAGATGATGGCTCCTTAAAAACTTTAAAAGACAAACATTTGGAGCCTGGCCTTGCAGGACAGCATACAGTCACTGGGCAACACAGAGGCATTTCCCTCCTGCACACTGACCACCTCTTCCTGCTCCAAAACTCTCACTGCCAGGGGTGCCAGCAAAAGTGTGGCAGGCTCAGGGCTGTGAGTTCTGCTGACAGCACCTGCCATCCTGCTCTGCCTGCACCCCACAGGCATGGGGGAGAGTGATCCTTCCCACCAGCTGGGAATGGGGCATCTGGCATAATGAATACAGGCAAACAGTAGCTGTGATACTTCTTGGAGTTAACATTTGACTGACTAGAAAAGAGAACTGGGATCTCGATTATAGTCTTCAAATATGCAAGAGGTTATTATGAAGAGGGCAGCAGTCAATTGCTCTCCTTAGCTACCAGGGGGAGCACAAAAAGGAATGAGCTGAACATTTAGCAACAGAGCTTCTTAGTAGGCATTTGGGAGGAAAATAGATCCTTTCTGACCGAGAAGGTAATTACACATTAGGACAGGTTATCCATGGAGGGCTTGGAGTCTCTGAGTTTTAAGAGCACATAGCATAATCATACATCAGGAATAATCTTAAGACCCTCCCAGACCAATACTTTTTGGCTTTGTGCTTTCAATATTTCCCTCCTGCAACTCTTGCTTTCATATCCCCAGGGATGAAGCTTGGCAGAGAGACTCTCTGTGTCTGGGATGAGATTTCCCCAGCCATCACCCATCTAGATGTGGTTCTTGGAGCTTGTCTGACACCATTAGAGGTGTCTCAGACTTTTCATTCAATTCAAGTAGCTCCTACATTGCCCTAACCCTTTCCCATTTTGATTCCCAGGAGCCCCCTCTGCTCCTTGTCCCTCTGCCTGCAGGAGCAGTCTCAGGTTTTCTCTGAAGTGTTTTAGCTCTGTACAGAGCTGCCTCTTGCTGGACTAGGAGTGGGTGGGGGAAAGCCTTAAGTCATGATCATGTCTCAGTGAGGCTAGTAGAGATTTTGCACAACATGTGGGGTGGCCTTTTCTAAAGCATCAGTTCAGCAGCAACCTTGGACACCTCAGAAAAGATGTGTGGGTAAACATGATCCCACAGCTCTGCTTAACCAGCTGATTTAATTTCAGTATTAAAGCAGAAACAGTGAAAACAGCCCCTCAAATCAGGCTTCATGGAGCAGCTGGGCACCCCAGAGTCATGGGGACAGCAGCACCCTGGGGCAACTAGCTGGGACTGCTTGGTCAGAGGAAGAATATGGCAAATGCCAGCATGAGTTCATTGAAAAAAGAAATATACCAAGAAATGGCAAACACCTGGAAGCAATATCCAGTCATTTCAGAGAATCCCTGAGCTGAGAACGACTGGAGGCTCAGAAAATGGTTGGGAAACATCATAAATATGTTCTTAAATTTCTTTTTTTCTGCTCTTTCCTAAGCATTCACTTTTCTGGCAAACCTCAAGCAGGGCAGTGGGCTAAGTCGGGCTTTAGACCATTTGAGCCAAAGTGTTCACTCACATACTGCAGTCAAAGGAGGGGACGAATGGGGCTGAATAGGGCTTAGAAAATTACAGGATTTGTTCTTCTAAATAAGTAGGTTTTCTTCCCACAGCTCCTGGGAGAAGTAGGTGTTTCAGCCTTCTGACCACTCACTATCTTTGTTTAGTTGTCTTTCGGGGACTCTTTCATGGTCCACAGCTTCACAGGCTGAAGCTTGCAGGAAAAGAAAGTGGAGAAGTTCTGCAATAATTTAGTACTGTCCCTGGCCATTTTTAACCCAAATGAAGAGCTGGCAGCTGATATTTGACAGAAGAGGAAGGCAGCGCTCTGTTTAGAGGAAGTGAGTGGAACTACAGTTTGGCCACAGCAAGAACAAGTGAATTGGATGAATGAGGAAAGGTCATAAATATTTTCACAGGGAGAAAGTTTTGTCCATAGTTTTGGGGGTTTTATTTTTGGGATGTAACAGAAAAGTTACACTCAAACAGCAAGGAAGAAATTCAGTTCTACATGCAATTTTATCTCCACATAGCTGAGGAGATGAAGGTGCTCATCTAGGCTGTTTTATCTTTGGGGCTGTCCATTCCCAGATGAAGAATCATGTGCAGCAGTTTTTTCTTTATCTCTCTATTCTTCCTCTCACCTGTGTGGTATGAAACACTATAGTCACTGATGGAATTAATGTCTTTGGCAGGAGCTGGAATTTCTTTGATATGCTGCTGTAAAGCTATCCCAGGCAATTCATATAGATCAGAAAAATCAAATGTGCTTTCTCAGCTGAAATTTCTGCCCAGGAGGGGATCCCATGAGCTCATCCAAAGAAAGGCCACCCTCAATCCTGCTCAGGTTGTGGAGCACTGGCAGACCTAGCTGCACCTGCCTGAAAGGATTCCCATCCTGGGAAGCCTTGTCCTTCCCAAGGCCAGTTATTGCCATGAGTGGCCACAGTGCTGGAGCTTACCACTCCCAGAGACTTGGGGCTTGTATAGACCCAACCAGTTCATTTTCCACCAACTCTGGGGCTATCCCACTGTCAGCAAATCTCTGGGAAAGCCTGATAGGAGAGGCAGGACTTTGCTTCTGGTAGCTTGTCTTTATTACAGAAGCTCGGTTATTGTTCCTTCACTTAGAGCTGCCATGTGGATGTTTTATTGTCAAATAAAATCAATAATGGAAATGTGTGAGCACTGCCCACTGGCCCAAAGCAGAGTATGAACTGGTGGAACATCCTTGCAGCTGGGCTGACCAAGAAACCAGAGGGCACACAGTGGGTTTACTGATCCTCCTCGTTGTGTCCAGGCAGCACCAGCAGGTCGGTGAGTGTAAGCACCATCCCTGCAGCAAAAACACTGCTCAAAAACTTGTTATTTTCACTAAAATGTCCACCATACCTCTATGTCTAACATGGTCACATCCACCTTGGCCTCCTGGCTTCAAGCAGGGACAATCTGAACCCCTGGGTGTTTCCATCCTCTGTTGAGGTGTCCCACCCTGGGCTGGAGGTCTATCAGGAAAAAGCCACAGCTTCAAGCCATAAACCCAGAGCAAATTGCAGCATGGCTGCTGTGTGTACAGGAGCAGGCTGAGCATTTCACAGAGATAAACAGCTGGTGACAAATAATGGCAGGTTCAGGTTTCCTTCAGCTCAGACTGAGTGGGACAGAGCTAAGCCGCAGTTAGAGACTGTTCTGGCCAGTGCTCTGAAAAATGTCTGGGTTTAACACGTGCCTGTGTCTGAGTTTGATGGAAAGGACACAAAATGGCAAAGTCTGAAGACTTTGCATCAAGGCAAATATTTGAAAACAAGCCCAAGTTGTCACCCATGGCCAAAAGCTGTCGCTGGTGTTTAGACAGAGAGTCGTTCATAGGGGAGGAGTTACACAAGGAACTCACCTGGTTCTGGTTCTGGTTCTGGTTTGTGTTTATGAGACAACTTCAAGCAGACAAAAAATAATTGTTCAACAATCCTACTACTTTTTTTTAATTTCTTATCCTCATTTTCTTATATATATTTTATATATATTTATATTTTTTATATATTTATAATATTATATATATTTCTCATATATATTCTTATTTTGTTTTCTTATCATCACAGCACTGCAAATTTGTAGTACAATTCATGTGCCCACAGATTTGGAAACCTGTGTGATGGACTTCCCCAGGGAAACATTGTTCCAGAGCAGCTCAGCCCTCAGAGACTCACCAAACCTCCATAAAACTTTCATCTCTGCCACTGGTGGATGAGAAGGAGCAAAGGAGCACAGAAGGAATACAAGGTTTAATTGCTCCCAACAAAAAAGTGCTGCCGAGCAGCTCAGAGCCCCTTGCCTGGAGGCAGCAGAGCCAGGGGCCACACCCACCCCACACCTCAAAAAGAGAAAGAGAACTGCCACCGGGAAAAGAAACTGTGTTTTTCTGGATTTTTTTCTTCTTCTTCTTCTTACTTCTCAGTATCATTTTTCTGACAGATCCCAACATGCTAAAAAAGGCCACACCGATGACCTCTGCTCATCTCAGCTCTTTTTCTTCCTCACTTGGAGCTCAGGACAGTGATCACAGAGGGTTTTGTCCTCTACCAAAACCTTTAGCAGATAAACAAGGAGAAAGCTAGAAATAATTAAAAAAATTGGAATTTTTACTGATTTGTTTTCATCCTAAATCCTTGTCCTTTCTGAACCTCTAGTAGAAATGTTTTTCTCCTATTGCCATATTGGTTCTCCATGGAGGATGGAGGGATACCCAAACCTGAGCCCCACTTACCTGGTCAGCATCTGACACTTGTCATCCAGTGATGGACAGAAATTCCCATGAGGCAGATCCTGGTGTTAGAAATCCAATAACACTTGCATTTTCTTTGCAGAAAATTGGGTTATAAGCTCTATCCCTCCATAGACAGATTTTTAAAGATGGCCTGTAAAGGTGCATTTTCATTCATGGGCCTCTGTGCCCTTTGCACTGAAGTAAAATGTATTTCAAGGAGGTTTTCAATTCTCGTGTTATTTTGAGGCAAGAAGCATCTTGGCAGGGCAGGCAATAGAAAAAATAAGTGTATTAATGAAGAGTGGGAGGGAAGGTCGTTCGCCTGTTATTTGTAGCACAATACCTGATAAGAGGTCATTAGTCATTCAAAACCACTGAATGACTTTAATTAAAATTTGATCTTTGAGAGCTGGGAACAATTTGTTGAACAGATTTTCAGGGCAAAAAGAGAGAGAGAGGGAGGGAAGGGGAGTGGGAGTTGACCAAAATGACAATAAGCTTAATCAAAGCCAGGAGGAACATTGGCAAACTCTCATTTCTGGGCTCCCTAGTTGGGTTTTTATCCAGGTGCTCCAGACCTGCATCTTCTCTGGGTCTGCCTGGCACAGCCATGGCTCTGGGTACCACAGCCTTGGGAGGCACTTTCCTGGGCTCTCCCCTGCAGCTCTGGATGGTTCAGCAGACTGTACAAGACCATTCTTTTTCTCCCCCAAATACTCTGTGTTTTATAAAAATAATTGTATTTTTAATTATTATGTTGTATTTTGAGATTTTTCTGCTCTGTCCTCAGCCCAGGACAGAGATGGGAGGTATAATTGAGCCTTTCACTGGGAACAATAAACGCAGGAGAACAGGATTGTCTGCCTGGGATGCACAAGACCAGATTTCTCAGAGGTGTTGACGTTTCCCAGCATTTTTCCCCTCACTGTTCACAGAGTCCTGCTGCTGGTAATGCAGCAGCTGGTCCTCCCTGCACTGCTACAGGATGGCTGCAGGCAGGAGCTGGAGTGGAGATAAAAGGGCAGCTGGTGCTTTTAGGGGAAACACCTTACAAAGAACTATAAGCAAACTTGTATTTTAAGAGAAGGAAATCAGCCTCTGCAAGAAAGAAGACAATTTTGCACCATTAAGGGTAAAATTAAGTCTTCCCCATTGCAGCTTCTCTCTCTAGGGTTGCGTGTCCAGCACCTCTGCTTGTGCAGGGATGCTGGGATGTGTTGATATATGTGCTCTGAACAGCTGCAAGGCAGACACAGCCACGCCAGACTGTGAGAATAAAGGAGGGGGCTTGTCTCCTGCTATTTGGTATATGCAACATATCATAATTAAGTAATGTGAGCTTGCTGCCAGCCTGGGGAACTGCCACAGGCCCGGGATGTTTTTATTTCTTAAGGCAGGAGATATCTCTACATGTGCTTTTTAAAATATTTCCTTCTTCTTTTTTTTTTTTTNCAAATGAATCTCAAAGGCCCTTATTGGTTCACTGAGGACTTGAACTTTGAGTGGAGACTGCACAATACAACACTGACCACGAGCTGCTGATTGTTGTCCCCTTCCCTTGATGGAAGCTCACTCCTAGAGACCTTTCCAGGGATATTATTCACGTGCCAAAAAGCATTAGGACTTATCCTTGCTGAGGCCTTTATCTATGACAAACCAGACAAAAGACCCCATCTCTTCCCCACTGCCTGTGCTGGTACCAGGGCTCAGAGCTGAGAGACAAGGACAGTGTGGGTTTTCCCTCCTCCTGCCTCCAGCTGCACAGGGTGACTCCCAGCTAGAGGGACCACCAGGGAAGAGCTTGTTAGCATGATAAATCACCTCCTGGTAAGGCCATGCTACTGGAGACATGGCACCAGGCCTTTGCATGTACCAATTGATGGTATTCTTGCCAGCAGAGCTGCATCATCTCTACCAACAATGTTGCTAGGCTGACAAAACACCATCTAAAGCAAAAGTTTTCTTGGCTCAGCTTTCCATGAGGAGATGCAATGATTTTCTCTCCCCAGCCAGCTTGCCTCCACCAGAAACATGCTGCACTCTAGACCAAGCCCTGCTGCTATTGCAAACTGCAGCCAACTTAGACCAGTGCCTAAGTTTCCATCTGCTTGTCATTAGTCTGGATCTATCACGTGCTCAAGCTGGAGAATGAAATCTATGACCTTGATCCACTTTCTTTTCATTTTGCTTTAGGATTTTGCTAGTCTTCCTTTTGGTCTGGAGAGATGTTTTGGGACAAATCCTCAAAGGCCACTTCTGATCCTGAGCTTCAGGTAACCTATGGAGGGAAAGCAGTGGACAGTTAAAGAAAAATGTACACCCCAGAGTCTCTGTAACTTTGAGATCCCCTCTGGATCTTATTCATCAAATATCCAGCCCTTGACTGCTTGAGGGAATGAACTCTGAAGGTGAGATGACAGTTGGAAATTTGAGCTCATTTTTGCTTTGATCATTTTTTTTTCTTTAATGATGTGAGCTACCAGACTGTCTCTCTCCCTAAAATAACACTTTTCTTTAGCTTGTTCTGATGGACTAACATATAATGCATTTATTTCTGGCACACACATTTATTGGCATGTTGACATCTTTTTTAATCTTCCCACCTCAGACCTCTCCATCAATCCACACTCCTTAAGCAGAGACTTTTCAGTGCACCACAGAAGAGAAGTCAGGTTAATTTTTTTTCCCATTACCTAAAGCAGGGCCGTCTCTCCCAGGTTTCCTTAGCCATGTACAAAGGCTCATGCCAAGTCAATCTGAATTCCCTTTTAAAACTCAAACTGCCCTTAATGGGAAAGGTATGATTTCATAAGGAGATCTGTGCAAGACTGATGCTGTGCAGACAAAACCCCGTAATGATTAACATGTGGCACCTTGGTCCAATTCACTCAGCTATGCACTTACAGTGCAGGGAAAGCTGCTTATCAGCTTGCTCATTTGTTGCATCTTGATTAAAGAAATTAGGAAAACCAGAAGTCCACTGCAATTGCCACATAGTTTATTGATACCCATAGCTCTAATTTCTTACCATGCCTTTCTAAATTTTGGCAAGGACAGAGTACTGAAGCCTCAGTCACAAGGTCTCTGCAAAAGCCTTTCAGATGAGGCTGGGAGAGGAGCAGAAGCCAGGCTGCCTGCCTTGGCATCCCTCTGGATGGGCTGAGCTCCCTTTTCTACCTTTGGCCAGTCCAGTGCTGGCAAACACAGCAAGCCCCATGCACACTCATGACCTCTGGATTTCAGCCCCAGAACATGGGTTGGGAGTCAGCCAGAGCTTCTGCTGGAGCCTCCCTGAGAATGAAAGGGTGTCTGAAGTACCAGTCCTGTCCTCCTGTGGCCCCAATATTACTGAGAAGATGGCTTTGAGGGAGGCTTTGGGGACCAGCACAGCTCCAGGGCTATCCAATGTTCTCCAGCTCCCCTGCCCCACTGAGCAACAGCAGACACAGAAATGTTCTGCTTCATCACCATGACTGAAGGTCCTCTCATGGCTTTCCCTGGTCCTGCATGACCTGAAGCCAGATGACATCCCAAAAGGTTTAAACCAACACCTTCTGAGTGAGGCCCTAAATCTGCACACACCTTGGGAAGGTTCATCAACCTGTAGTGTGGACATTTTCACCAGCTCAGCTCATTTGAACACAACCATGAACGTAAATCAGTGGCTTCCACAGAGAATTTCTCAATGCCACCAAAAATGCTGTATTGAACTAAAGATATCCAACTCATTAATAAAGTCAAATAACAGCAAGCCAATATCACTATTTTATTGAGCTAGAGTTAAATATTTGACCAGTAATGAAAGCCTGTTTCTAACTGATTTCTCCCTTTCCTCCCCTGTTTCTTTCAAAGTACATATACATGTGTGGTTTCAGTGTTTGGTTTAGCTTAAATTGTGCCTTCTGCCAGATTCCCTGGTGGTTAGAACAGAGGGAATTTATTAAGAACCATGCTTTTTTTTTTCAGTGATTACCATCTCTGTATTCAACCAGCCTTCAATGGCACTTGGTTACACCTTGCTCCAGCACTGCCACCTGCCACCATTGCCACAGGGACCTATTTTCCCAGGCACCATGCAGGGGACATGCTGGGGCTGTGACATGCAAACCCCTTTCCACAGAATCACAGAGTGGGGCAGGTTGGAAGGCACCACAGTGACTGATCTAGTCCAGCCTCCTTGCTCAAGCTCATCCCAGATTGCATCCAGATGGTTCTGGAATATCTCCAGTGAGGGAGATTCCATACCCCATCTAAACAACCTGTTCCAGGGCACAGTCACCTGCACAGTTAAGAAGTTCTTCTTCATCTCCAGGTGAAACTTCTTCTGCATCAGTTTCTGCCCATTGCCTCTTGTCCTGTTGCTTGGCACCACTGAGAAGAGCCTGGTTTCTGTCAGGTTTCTGTCAAAACTCTGTTCAAACACTCACAGGCATGTGAGAATAGCAGTACTCCTGAACTGGTGGTGTTGAAGGCTCCAGCCTTACTCAAATGGGAGAATCCTAGGGGCCCACTGCTTCCAGTTATTTTGGTGAAGAAAAAATAGAAAAGAAAAGAAAAAGCATTTCAGTGGGAGAGGTTGGAATTGGGCAAGAGTCAAGGCTGTGGGGCAAATTCTAGTTTTATTCATCAAAGTGATCAAAGCAATTCAGCTGTGCTTGATCTGTCATTGCCAGTGTAGCAGGAGGAAGGGAATTCCCAGCTAGCTCCCAAAATAAGGTGTATGTTGATTATGGAAAGAGGCAGACAGCCTGAAGGTCAGTATAAAATTACTTTTTTTCCCTAGAAAAACATGCCCACACCTCAGGGAATTTGGCCACTGGCAAGATCTGAGCATCATGTAGTTCTCCAGGTATATGGACACTTGCACTCAGTTTCTTAAAAAGAAATAAAACATCTGAAAGTATGAAAACAAGAAGTAATTTTTTTTGCTCTTTTTACGCCATCATAAGTCACTCCTGCTACTAGCACTCCCACTTTGGGAGAGGCTCTGAGAAGAGCACTGAACCAAATTGAACATTGCTTTGTTTCTGCGTGGGAAAGAAGCAGCAATGACACTTGCCTTTCAAGCACGGTAGAAAACAGGAACTATGAGGACAACCCACCTGCCACTGGCAGGTGAGAAGGTGAGTACAAAGGTTTCACACACACTCCAGCCCTAACACGTGGGTGGTGTATTAGGACTGGACAGGATCAAGCCTTGCACTTGGTCCCAGAGACACAGACCTGTTCCCAGCTCTGTGGGACTGACATGCTCAGCCAGCAGCACCCACTGCACTGTCCTCTCCCAGCCCCTCACTGCTCTGATGAGGGTCTCTGCTCCACCCTGATGGGTGCCTCAACCCACTTCTGTCATCTTTCACCAGTTTCTTGTGCCTTTTCCCTGAGACACATCCCAGGACAAACACGTTCATGCTGAGAACCAGTAGAGAATCAAAAGAATTAATTAGGAATTAGTTATCATTGCTAAAGACCATAATGGAGAAGCAGCAATCAGTTATTGGCTCTAATCAAGGGGAAACAACTCACACTGGTCTAAAGGTGAGATCTGTGGGTAGCAGTGCAGTGATTGCACACTGACTGTGGTTTCTCGTGGGTGCTGTGCTTTGGAGGATGGCAATGAAGCTCCCAATAAAGGCACCTTTCCCTTTTCTGTCACTTTCCCCACCCTGTGCTGATGCTGGGTGTTTCACACCCGAGCTTATCACTTCCTAGCGGGAGATGGAGCAAGCTGAGGCACACGTGGCTGTCACAGGCAAGCAGGAGAGTCACTGGAATAAAGGTTTTGTGCAGAGCTGTGGGAGCAGACAGGAGCTACTCCCTGTCTGCTCCCACTGTCGTGTCAGCACCCAGAGAAGATGTACAAGAGGACAGCAAAGGGATGTCAGAGCAGAGGGCAGGAGATGAAGGAAGGAAATTCAAGGGGAAAAGTCATGACTTCGGGTCTCTGAAGCACTCAGTGTCACCACAGCAATTACAGGAGATGGTTTGAACAGCAGGGCTGGCTGTTGCTCTCCAGGGACAGAGGAAAACTGAGAGGCAGGGAAGTCTGGAGCATTTTCAGGGTCTGAGCTTTAATGCCTAGCACTGCACACATGTTTTACAGGACAGTTGCTTTGAGTTAATTCTGTGTGGACTGCTGTCAGGGATGGTTTCAAGGCTGTGTATAAAGCTGCTCACACACATGTTTGTTCTCCACATTCATTGAATAAGGGGCATGGGGTGGTTACAGGTTAATGGATTTTCAAGCTGAAGTGTTTGCCAGTCGCATTCACAACATGGGAATTTGTGCCAGAAACCTTATCAGAGGCAAACCATCCCGTGGTGTCCTTTAGTGGAAGCCCAAGCATTAGCTCCTTAATATGTTTACCCTGAGATAAATGCACAGTAACACATTGATGTGCAGGCAATTAACTGCGATGTGCCCCAGTGCAAGGACAATACTCAATAATAAACCTCTTTAAGAATGTCCTTCTGAACAATGTGCTGACTACCTGACTAGTTTAATATCTAAAAATACAATGACCCTGAGCCTCACATAATCCCAGAGACTATGCTGAAAAAACAACAGGGTAACTTAAGGACCTTCTTACCTGGTTGGGTTGGTTGTGGGGCAGAAAGGACCACAACAGCACCTGCAGCATCATTTGGTATGGTTAGTAGCTGCTTTGCAAAAATTACCCTGGAATTTTAAAAGCCGAGGAGATGGAGGAAAGTGGGAATGTGGCTACACTGTGAGCTGTGCTTAGAGAAATCTTTTTGGCCTTGTGGAAAGCATGTGATGAACCAAAGCATTCCAGAAAAGAGGAGCCTTAGGGAGCAGCTGATCTTCCCCTACAGAACTGAGCTGCTAAACGCAGAGCAAGCCCTGGGAGGTGCCTCCCTTCAGCTTTGTGCTGTTTGTAGCAGACCATTAACAGATATAACCCACCCTTCATGTGACTGGTTTTTTGATGTCTCATTATCCCTCCTGTTTCTTAGCCTGTCTCATCCAGTCCTTGGGATCAGCTCTTACCTGAATAAGTGACAACTGCCTTTGAGGTGAGGAGGAAGAAGTTGTATGAAAACCTTGAAAACAAACTTTCCTGTCAGGCACATCGGCCTTGCAGAACACATTTTTCAGCTTTGAGGGTGGCCTGCTCAGCCAAGCCTGAGTATTTCACTGTGCTGCAGAGGCTGCCCTGGTATTAATTCACCTCAAAGAGCAGGTTGAAGTCATTAAAATATTTTGCAGGTGGTTCCTTGAATTCATGGTGCAGCTGGATCCAGCCTAAAGCGGGGAGGGGGGGGAGGAAAGGAGGAGAAGAGGCAAGTTCTGATGAAACACAAATTAACATAACTCATAGAAGGGAAAGAAAATCTGTTTTCAATCTCTACAACAAAGCCAAGCAACACATCAAGCTAGAAAGGAGAAATGTCAGGCAGGCAGTGCTAGGGGTTTTATTGCTTTAGCACAAGTGCTTCTCCACGGTCCCAGAAGTACCCAGGTGCTACTTCAGCAGCCAGACCCCCTGAGCACAGGTCTGGGTATGCAGGGACGTGGGGGGCTTCACAACAAGGCCTCTGCTTCCATATGGGTCTAGACTCAAGGTTTGTTTTAACGCCCTGGCATTAGAACTTGTGTGTTGGCCTCAGTCTCTCTTCTACACGGAAAATCTCCATTTAATGCACCATTTTTGCCCTTGGAGCTGGATACACTTTTTCTTCAGGGGGTTCTGACCAGGGCTGAGCTGGGCACTCTGTGGGACACTCACAAGGGAAATTCCAGATCTGGTACCTCCATGATCTACTGGTGGGCAGATCACCCACGACCTGCCTTGGCATCCCCTGGATTCAGCAGTGCCTCCTGATGTCCATGGGCATCAAAGTCCTTGCTCCTTCCTCGGGGAGAACAAGGCATTTTAGCAAAAACACCGTCACACTGGGTCTGACAGGGGTGGAGGTACCATTCTCCACAGCAGCCCAACACATTCTGGTGCTGTGCCTTGGATTTTAGACTATGTCAATGCTGCAAATAGGGATGTTTTGGCTATTGGTGAGCAGAGCTTGTACAGCATTGAGCCTGGGAGCAGGCTGGGGTTGGGCAAGAGACTGGGAAGGGACACAGCCGGGGTTGTGACCCAAACCGACCCCAGGGATGTTCTGCACCATATGATGTCAAACTCAGAGATCAGAAGTTCAGGGGAGGAAGGAGGAAGGGGAGATGTTTGTGGTTTGTGTATTTGTCAGCCCAGAAAGTCATCACGCATGCTGAGGCCCTGATTCCCAAAAGCAGTTGCCTATCTGCCTATTGATGGGAAGTAGAGAATCAGTTCCTCTTTGTGCTTTGCTTGCGAGTGCATCTTTTTCTTTCCCTATTAAACCATCATTATATCAACTCACGAGTCTTGTCACCTTCCATTTTCTCCCCACCCTTTGCAAAAGAGGACTGAGACAACATTTGTGTGGCTCTTTGGCTGATGGCTGGAGTAAATCCAAGAACAAGAACTGGTATGTCAAAATTCACCAAACTTGTTCTTGGCAAAAGGACAAAAGACTGAAAAATCAGGTAAAACTGGGGGGGGGAGAACCAAGCCCAGTCTACTAGCAAGGCTATGATGAGGCCGTTGTACAGCTCTGGCCATTGCTGGCTTTGTGGTGGACATGTAAGGGGTGTGTCACAGGTCAAACCACAGCTACTAGCTTTTTTTTCTGTGGGAGAGCAGTGTGGTCTGTGGCAGGATTACTTTTTGGTGTTTTGAAGCCCATCTGCAGAAACATGGGTGCAGGTATTAGGACAAGGGGAAGACTGTCACCTTTCCTGGCTGCAACCCTCACTTCAGTCTAGAGGCAACAGCAGAAATGGTGAAGGTTCCTGCACCAGCCTACCCAATATTGGGCCTGTTTATGCCATTCGTCCTTGGAGAGGAATGAAAGCCTCCTGAATGCTGCACATTTATGCCTAAGACAGTCTGCAATCAAATAGATGAGTCTGGAAAATTTATCATCTTGAGGGTAACTGGAGAAACACCTCTGAGCTAGGGTATCTTCTCACCTGGAAAAAAAAAAAAAAAGGTCTTTAAAGAACTACAACATCAGTTCTTTCAGGATAAATGGTTATCCTGATGAGGCTGACGCCTGCCCAAACTCCCTGGCAGAATCACTGCTGGGAGGCTGTGGATGTGTTTAGCTACTGCCAGGGTGGAGTTTGGTGTTACATCCTTTTGCTTTACCATGAGCTCTTGGTGGTGGCAAATGCCTGCAGATGACACCAGTGATGGAAGATGAGAAAGGTATCGGGTATGGCCAGGGACTTTTTGATCCACCAGCCACTTCCAGGCCACTTCCTTTTCCCTCCACCAGCAGTTCCCCCAGGCCCGTGACTTTGAGGCAGCTGTGGTCAGTTTATAAAACTTGGTTCACATGTTGGTGCACATTTAGAGTGAGAACATGAGGAGCATCTTCTGTATGAATGTAGGAAGGAAAGGGGTGAGCTGGAGGACTACAGGCTCTTCCTTGAGTGTCAGCAGAACATGTCAGGGGAAGCAGGACGAGCAGCAGGAGAAGAGACACCAGGGCTTTCTCACAGACAGCCCGAAGGATAAGGCTGAGGGCCCAGCAGACGTGTCCCATAAATGAGCTGGAATCTGTTCTTCTATAAATAACCCCACTGCTTCAGCAAAATATCAACTTAGTGAGACTGCACTGAATCAGCAGTTTCTTTTCTTTTTTTCTTTCCTGATTGCAAAATCAGAGTCGACCTATTGCTGCAGTCAGTGATGGCGTAGTGAGAAATGAAAGACAACAGAAAGCAGGACAGCATCACACACAGAGGCTGAGCCAGCACCTTGGGACATGATCTCTGGCACCAGGGCGTGGCCCAGACCCTGGGCACCACGTGCACTGGGAAATCTGCTGCTCTTTTGCAGGGGCTGACACGGAGATAGAAATGCACCACGACCTCCCAGGCAGCCAGATGCTCACCTGAGCAATGAGAATGTGGCAGTTCACAGAGCTGCATGGGGCTGCATCAAATAGAAATAAAGGTTTGACCACATGGGTGGGCAACTGCAGTCAGAGGGATCATGACTTTCCCCCAGTAATGGAGAATTGGACCTCAAAACCTGAAGGACTGCAGTTTAGGGCTGTCAAACTCAATGGAATCTCCCCCTGTTTTTACACCCATGCCAGCTGGGCCACTGAGAGTGTCATGGCCACAGCATGACCATGAATCGTGTGAAAACTTATCCCTGAGCTCTTTCTCAGGGAAGGAGGGCACAAAGATCTCATTGCACCTTTTGTCTTTAGGCAGACTTCTGAGAACTATGTCTGCCAGCTTATTTTTAATACTTTGAAATAAAATGGATTTGACTAGAAGTATTATTAAAAGCCTCTCTGCTGTAAATCTGCTCTCTGCATGCACCTGAATCACATCCATCGCTATAAACATCCACTTGGCAGCACAAGCACAGTCATTCCCAGCTCATCATCCAGCAAGGGTGGATGGCTCCAGACTTGTGCAGTGGTCAGCTGAGCCACTAGAACCATCAGAAATGGGCTGGATATGAGCCCTTACTCCTGATGGGAGAGGATGCACAGGCATTTACTGTGGCTCAGCTGATCAGTGGTAACCTCTCAAGCCTCTCTATTTCAAGGGGATATCTGAGACCTTCCCAAGGAAGCAAATTATCCCAATTCCTATGCAGAGTGTAGCAGGATGTTTAAAAATGGAGGATCCCTCTTCCTCCCTGCTGAGGACAAGCCAGGTCACAGCTGCACAAGCACATTTGAAAGGAGAACACAGAAGTCGATTAAAAAATCCCCATGTATTTGTGGTTTAAGGCTTTCAGAGATTTGTACATCAGGTGCAGAACAGAGGGCTTCACTCTGCAGTGTCAGGGTGTGGATCTCCAGCTCACCCCTACCTGAAGATTTGCCACACTTCATTCCATGGCCAAGCAAAGCGGCGAGGACCCAGCAGCCCCAGGGATGAGCACAGAGCTGCAGCCCAGGACCAAACCGTGTGACAGTGACTGCCTTGCACCTCAGAGAGGGCAGGACGTGGTGGTGGCAGTGTGGATGAGGAGGGCTTTGCCCAGATCCTACCGACGGCTCCTGCCTGCAGGCTTGGGTGAGTCGCTTTGCTTTGCAAAAACAAAATCAAACCCAGCGCAAATGGAGATGTCAAAATGCCAGGGAGGAGTTTGGCAGGATGATGACAAAGAAATGGTGAAGAGGTAGGAATTGTGTCCATGGGTGTGAAAAACTCATCAGGGAGGAAGCAGGGGCTTGAGAGACCTTGTCAAGGAGGCTGGAAGTGTCTCTTCTCCATATCATCCCAAACTCATTTGGGTTTCAGCATCCCCCATCCCACCATCATTGGCTTGTCTTTACAACTCCTCCTGATTCTTTGCCTCCTTGCACTTGAGTCATGCACAGTCACTGAGGTGTCACCTTGGTGCACATTACTCTTGTTTGACTATGGCAAAGTCCTCAGCCTCCCCTCCCAGGAGAGGGATTGCCAAGCTAACACTAACATGGAATCTTCTTGGCTACCCCAGGAGGTTTACTTGTGTTAGAAACAAACATTCCTAACTCTACCACAGTGCAGAGATGCTGAATAACTCCAGTTTGCAGATCTGTCAGAATCCTGCCCAAGGCTTCCTGGACTCCAATTGAGCACATGAGAGCAGCTCAGCATCTTAGCCATGGGATTTTTTGAGGAAGTGTTCAAATTACCACATTAGAGTTCTCAGTAGTCTATAAAAGCTGAGCAGATAGGAAATGCATATCAGAAAGCATACCAAATCAGGAGGCAGAGAGGAAGTACCTCCAGTTCTTTATTGTCCATAATCTGACAAGGCTTTAGGTTAGCCACAAGAAATTTGTCATGAAAATTAAAGACAAATACGGGGAAGATGGAAATTCGAGTGATATGAACTCTTTCAGTGTTTCAGAAAAGATTGGGTTTGCCTCACCTGCTATCACAACCTTTCAGATAAGTGGTAAGATTTCTTTTTATTCAATAGATTTATGTGGATTTTATCTGGTCTAAAACAACACAGAAAAACGAAATAGTGAATATTAAATGCTTTTTGCAGTGATTTTGCTAGTAAATTAACTGCCATTTAAAAGTAGTATGTCAAACTACCCTTTCTAGCCAAAAGCTGGTGCTGAGCATCAGGAAAAAAAAGCTATTTTCATGTCTAAGAAAATGTCTAATTTTCTTGAGTAAGACTTTCATGCATAATAGTTAAGATACTAAAATCACCAGACTCAGTAAAAAAATGTAAATTTATGAATTTTTAGCTGAATATAAAAGCTTCATTGCTGACTAAGCCATTCTATTGTAAAACCAATTAAAATACTGTACTCTTTTAAAACTAAGACTTTAAACTCCTGATTACATTACTTTGAAAAAATAGAAAAGCCTCAATTGAGGGTAACTCACTGAATGTCTGACATAGTTACCAATGCTTCTGAAATACTTTTTTTCTCCCTGAAGGCCAAAATTCAACAAAACCATTTATTTCTTTTATACTTGCTGGTAATGATTGATTTTCCATCTTATGACTTGTTTCAGTTTGTCCTGCAGTTCAGTTTATTATTGATTTTTCATTTATTTTGATGCATATATACATCACTGTTGGAATCACATGTATGCAGTGCTCTGGATGGAGAGGGAATTGCTTTGAGCAACGTTCCGAATGGCAGCCTGGGACAACTAAAAGCGATGGAAACAGGGAGTTTATTGATGCAGAAAGGGGAAAATCATCACGTTCACAGGATGAATGTGGTGGATTAAGTCTTGATGGAACTGAGCTGGTTAAATTAGTTAAGGAAAAGATGGCCAAGCAGATTGCAGTGCAAAGTCTGGAGCAGAGGAAGGCAGCCCGCCTTGCTGGCAGGATCGAGCGCTCTCGCAGAAGGACCTTGCTGCTCCAGACGTCTGGAAAACACTGTGGCCAAGCCTGAAAAGGCTGGAAGTGAGCAGAGCTTGTAGGGGAGAGATGTGGGAGAGTGTCTACCCTTCTTCCCTTGGTTTTTAGAGCCTCGGAGCCAGAAAAAGGCATCCCCATGCTGTGTTCAGACAGCCCTCAGCATCTACCTGCTGCTGCTGACGGCCGGCCAGGGGCTGCTGATGTACAAAGGTAACTCCACAACCTCACCGTGGGCTTGGCATCCAAAGAGAGCTTTGCTGGGCGCCCCTGGGGGCACAGGCAAGCGGGAATGAGCGCACAGACCTGAACCCTCAGAGGGAGAACAGAGGCTGCTCCGCGCACCCCAGGCAAAGCAGCCGCTGCAGGGAGCGATTCTGTGTGTGTGCTTTGCATTTGCAACAACACTCCCAGCTGCACTCCTGGCTGCAGCAAGGACTGGCACGTGAAAACCACCTCCCCGGGTCAAACAGGGTGGTCTTTGTGTCCCCTTGTCCTCCCCAGGTGCTGAGGAACTGCTCTGCCAAAGAACCATTTCCCAGCCAGACCGGGCAGAGAATATTCATTGCATGGGCTTTTTGTTTCCTCAGTATTTAAGATGCAGAAAGAGATATTGAAACTTCAAGAGCAAAATGCCTCCTATACAGAAGAGATTCTGGAGAGCTCCTTTGCCAACAATCTGGCCTTGTCGAGAAGCTCTGCTGGGAAGAGCTTTCTCGTGAGACATGAAGAAAACTGGAGGAGAAGCTTAGAAGAGGAAATCAACATAATTAAAAGCAACAGTGCAAACCTGATGAGGAGGATGAACAACATCACCCTGGTTGCAGGTATGGCTCTGCAGTGGGGAGACCTGGCTCCTCTGCATCACTAGCAGGGCTGGAAACCCAGTTTAGATGATCCAATAACTAGGGCAAGATTTAATCTTCCTGTCATGCCCAGGACTGGAGTAAATTCCAGGCCAGGGAGCACCTATAGGAGCTGGAGCACTGCCCTGTGCAAACCCCCAGATCCCCTTGCAGCTGCACATGTGGCTCTGGGCTCCTCTTCCCTCCTGTGACTTGTAGATTTGGACTCTAGGTGCCGTCCAGAAGGGTGGTGTCTCCAGCCCACCCCTCAAGCCTGTCAATCCCATACTGCTGTCTTCCTCACTGACTGCTGACTACTGAAAAATATCCATTAAATATTTATTTCAGGGCCTCCTGGACGCAAAGGAGATCCTGGTCTACCAGGTATGTTGGTCATGGGCCACAACTTCTCCTCTTTTCCTCTTCTTTATTTCATCTAAGAGACCTTAAGTGAGGATTTGGGATTCCAGTCTCCAGACCCTACCCAGTGTGCAGACAACCAATGCCCTGGTCATGAGGAGACCTGCTGTGCCTTTTCACTGATCCTCCAGGAGCCTTGGCTAGCCCAAGTACTCCCACAGAGGTCAATGCCCACCCTCTCCCTAGGAAAACATTGGCACAGACTCAGGAATGAGCTGGGTGCATTTTCTGCCCTCCACAATCCTGCACAAGCTGCTGCCCTGGGTACCTGGGGGTTTGGATAGAACTACACCTGCCATAGGAGGTAAATATCTCCAGACTGTGAGGATGCAGCAAGTCCTGATCTAATGCTGGCTCCACTTTGAGCAGAGGTTGGACCAGGCAACAGTTTCTATGATCCTGTGATGATGATCTAAGATGTTAGGTCAGGTCTGTAACTCATCCATCCCTACTTCTTGGCTACACTGATGAGATTTTCTGAAAGAAAAAAAAAAATTAAAAACTGTATTTTCATATCTTCCTGGCTGCACTTACGACATTGAAACAGCACCTCCTGCCAAGCAGTGTTATTACACATCAGAGCCCAATCATTCAGTGCATTTTCCTGAAAGATCTCCCCAATGGTCCTCATGAGCTGGGCTTGGCAGGAAGACAAGCTGGCCTCTGCCCAGCTGAGCACTCAGCTGAGCTCCAAGGACTTTACTCAAGTGGTTGTGCTGGTCCCTGCCAGCTGAAGATTGGCCTCACTGGTGACTGAAATTGTGTGAGCAAAGGATGATTAAAAAATTTGTCTCCTCTTCTTGGCCATTACTGTGAATAGATGATGTGTGTCAGCTGATATATGTATTTTACATCCCAGGGTTACGGGGACCACCAGGGACAAAGGGAGACCAAGGTAAGGCTTTTCTGACACCTGAATTACTTCTGTGGATGAACATAAAGTGGCTTTATAGATGATTTTATGAGCAATCTTGTCCTCAGCCAAGGTGTGAGTAAGAATGTCATTGGAGTTGAAGGAAATAAGCTTATGTAAAGCTAATGTGAGCAAAAGCAAAACTTAGCTGGAAAAAAAATCTTATTTCAAAAGTCAGTGTGCAACAGTCACAGTGAGCCAATTTCCCCTGTCACCAGCAGCACTCTCCAGTGCACAGAGTGGGGTCTGGCTTATGCTCACAGCTGTGCTGGGTGTCCTGCTGCTGGCATTCACCAGACACAGCACCCCATGAGGCAGCAGAAAAATGGTGTTGTCCTTGCAGGAGTACATGGACCCCAGGGTGAGAAGGGGAGCAAAGGAGCTCCTGGCCCTGCTGGCCCAAGTGGTGTTCCAGGAGTGAAAGGAGAAAAAGGAGAGATGGGGCTTGCAGGTAAGACTTCTTCACTATCTCAACATTTTTAATGTTCTCACACATATTTCTTTTTAAACTCATTCTACATAAAACACCAGAAGTCTTCATGGGTCAGTATTCATAAAAATCCAAGCAGCCCTGAGCATGGTTTGCCAGTCAGTGAGGGAGCTGGATAAACAGGACACTTGACCTGATCTGAAGGGGTTTAATTTCATGTCATGCTTCAGCAAATCTCCCAAAGGAGGGGAAGGGGCCATGCAAAATGTTGACTCTGCACCACGGAAGTCTCTTTACAGAGTGACCTTTGTCTAATGAAAGCCACAGATATTCAATTATCAGCCTACCCTAGATTAAAGCAGTGATATTTGCAGTAGGATTTCCATGGTATTAAATAATACAATATAATTTATATGCACAGGCATGTGGATGTTAGTACTCATTTTAGTCAAACCTGTTTCTGAGAGCTTTATATCTTACATAAGCCTGGCTTTATACACCTGAAGTAGAAGAGTTATGCAATGTTTCTCCAATGTAACATGCATTATGGATAGCTGTTACTCACTGGTCTGACATGGACTGGAAGCAGGAGTGGAAAAGAAAACAGGTGATGTGTGTGGTGCAGGGCAGGGAGGACAGTTGGTCAGCTTGATAAGAGCTTCTTCAGATCTTCCATCAGATCCTGAATGCTCCAATGCTCTCATTAGCACAAGATGCTCCAGAAGAGAGGAGTGACTGTAGGAAGAATACCAAAAGGCAAGGACTCTGGGATAATTGTGGAGCAGAAAGATGCAGTCTTCAAATGAGGCACTTCCAAGTAATTCTGCTCTTCTGGAGCATGCTGATCACCTGTTCAGAGAAGAGGAGGTTAAGGGGAGATGACAGAACTCTCTGGAAGCACAGGAGTGGAATGTGCTGCCCTGTATCTCACTGTGTCTAGCAGAAGGAAAGCATTCAGACTGCAGTAAGGATATTTAAGCAGAGGAGAAAACATTCCAGTAGCAGGGATAGTTTGGGGGAATAGTTTGGAGAGGTGTCATGGCACCACTGCAAGCCTTCAACAGCAGTCCAGACAAACATCTGTGCAGAGAGGCTGACAGAGCCAGAGGTGGGTCAGACACACCAGCTCTGTCCTCCTACAGCTTTATGGTGACAATGTCACCAAATGGTAAATGCAGAAACCCTCCTACTGGTGTGGCCAGACAGACGTGCTCCACAGGCTGCAGAGACAATAAATCTGGTTCTTTGAATGTATACTGTGTGCTGTGCTGTTTGACAGGTCCCCAAGGACAGAAAGGTGACACAGGCAAGACGGGAGAGCCCGGGCCCCAGGGACTGGTGGGTCCTCAGGGACAGCAAGGACTGCCAGGACAGTCAGGTTATGAAGGTAAGTGCAGGGAACACAGTGTGACAGGGTGCAGGGCCACCTCAGCTGAGGGGCTGGACTAAGCCTCGTTAGCACTGATGCCAGGATGTTGTTACAGGTAGCCCGGGGAAGCCTGGACCTCCTGGGCCAAAAGGAGAGGCAGGTAAGCAGCACAGAAAGTGCAAATTTCTTGTAGAGGCATAAGAGTGATTTCTTTTATGTGGTGTTTCATGACAAGGAAAACTGCAGACAGTCTGGATCCCAGCCTGGGTGAGAGAAGATGATGATTAGATGAAGAAACCATGTCAACATTTCAGTGTTGTCCAAACTCATCCAGCAGCCTTGGCTGTCTCCTGTGGGCCTCACTCACTGTGCAGGAGCCTGAGGGGGAAAGAAGTGTGCCCTCCCTCCTGATGTGTGTGCACACACAAGGGCAGAAATTGTCTGCTCTTTTAGGAAAGAACTTGTGCATTTTGAGGCTGGCAGTCAGCCAGAACCTGGTTCCACACAGCCTTTCACTCCAGATCATCACCCACTGCATTGCTAAGACTAGCACAGGATTGCAACTTGGAGACAGCCAGTGTTAGTTTTGCCTTCATAGGCTCAACTCAGTGTGTAAGGGCTGGTGATGGAGCTGTCTGTCTTTTTATCTCCTTCATGGGTTGTGCTACACTTCATTTGTGCTGCTTTCCCTCAACCTCAAGGTGCAGCTGGACAGCGTGGGTCTCCTGGCAGTCCTGGCCTTGATGGCAGACCTGGTCAGAAAGGGGAGAAAGGGGATGAGGGCCCCAAAGGCAGCCCAGGTACAGCCCTGCTCAAACCCATAACCCACTGACCTCTGGTCTCACTTTGTGTGCCTCACCCTTACTGATTTCTTTTTGATTTTAGGAGCACAAGGCGTTGCTGGACTCAAAGGTTCAAAGGGAGAACAAGGAATAGCAGGTAAAGGAGAATAAAGCAGGTTTTGGGTCAACAACACACACCATGCAGACACTGGAAAGGGAACACCACCACCAAGAGGAGATCTCCTGGGTCTTCTTCTTGGACCCCCAGTGCATCCCAGGATGCCATGGCACTCCTGGGGCTCTGCCAGGCTTCTCTGGCCTGACTACTCACCTGAGGGTTGTTTCTGCCATCTGTAATATGTGAGGGGGTAACGGTGTCTGAATTTTTGTGTAAACTGAAAATGCACAAAGAAAGAAGCAGTTTAAAATGAACTTCAGGAGCAGATGTTTCTCTGCTGCCTGCATTTCTTTTAACATGGTCTGCACTGAATATGATGTGAAATAAGACACCTGATTCAGAAATAGATGCTTATAGTGTAGACACCAAAACTAGATGAGTTAAATCAATTGTAAATGCTAATTTGCATAAGCTTTTATAAATGCATAAACATCAGTCTTGTAAATGTTTGTTTGTTTGTTTGTTTGTTTGTTTGTTTTGATGATCTTAGGTCCTCCAGGGCAAAAAGGAGCAAAGGGAGACCAGGGGCCACAAGGTAAACTCTTACAGCATGATTTATTCTGATGATGCAAAGAACTTTAGGTGCAACATTCCACCGTTCTGCATCAATGTGAAATGTTTGTCATGCCCTTCCCTGGGAAGGGACAAAGGCAATGACTTTTTTGCTTTCCACCCAGGCATCCCAGGCCCAGTTGGTCAAAAAGGAACCAAGGGGGATTATGGCACTAAGGGCCTGAAAGGAGAACCAGGACTAAAAGGAGCCAAGGGAGAGACTGGATTTTCTGGTAAGGCTCTTTGCCACAGGGTCTGTGGAGCTGATGGCACATTTGGACTTGGGACTGTAGATCACAGACCAACATAAGCTGCTCTGGGATGTGTTTTCAGAGCTGATTTGCAGGAACTCAACAGACAGATCAGCCTTCCCAGCAGAGGGATGTGCAGGGTGTCAGTTGTACACCCTGGGAGGTGTGCTAAAAGACATGCAAGTGCACAGATGCATTAGGTTTTCTCAAATCCCTGATTTCATAGAAAACTGGAACAACCCACGTTCCTTTTTGCTTTGTTCAGAGACATCAGAGACACCCTGTGCCTGGGATAAATCCCATGCAAACATGGCTCTCAGGAACATGGAATAGTGAAGCCATTGCAAACACCTAACAGTGAGGCTATTTATTTAACTACACTTGCTAACTGTAGGACACAAAAGTTGTTCAAAAGGGCCAACACTACAGCTACTCTCTGTTCCTAACCCCCCTCCCTTCCAATCACAGAGTATTTCATAAAAACACAAGACCTCTGGTGAAAAAACACCAAACAGTTGTTACAACAGCCCATGAGAAGCAAACAGTGCTCCAGATGCTTTTTTCTTTTAATTGTTCACAAAAAATAGTACAAGAATCCTCAGAAATGAAATAAACTAGTTCCTCTGTGTGGGGCTCCTCCATGCACTCCTCCTCTGGAGCTTTGCATCTGGAAGATGGAAGAGGTGTAAGTGGGCTGGGTCCAGGCCAAGGAGCATCTCATCTCATCTCATCTCCTGGTCCCCAGAAGGAGACAGCAGTGAGTGATTTCCGGAGTTAGCCTTGGGGGAAAGAGCTCACTGGGCTTTTTCAAACACCCCTGTCCTCTAGACCAAAATGTTCCACAGAAATGTGGGGGACTGTTGAGAGCACCTTTCTGCTCTCCCTGGAGATCAAATCCCAGTTTGTAGGTCTTGCTGCAAGTACCATGCCTGCTTCTGGAGATCCTGGAGTCTATCAGAGATGTCATTTTACAGGGAACAGTGGGAATGAGATGGTGATGCAGTCAGACACGAAATGNCTGGTCCCCAGAAGGAGACAGCAGTGAGTGATTTCCGGAGTTAGCCTTGGGGGAAAGAGCTCACTGGGCTTTTTCAAACACCCCTGTCCTCTAGACCAAAATGTTCCACAGAAATGTGGGGGACTGTTGAGAGCACCTTTCTGCTCTCCCTGGAGATCAAATCCCAGTTTGTAGGTCTTGCTGCAAGTACCATGCCTGCTTCTGGAGATCCTGGAGTCTATCAGAGATGTCATTTTACAGGTAACAGTGGGAATGAGATACATTTCCCACAAGTGAATAAATACATGAGATTTGAACGTGGCCCTTTTCTTGGGTCTCACACTGGGAATATTTTATCCTACTTTTCCTGCCATGTTTCTTTTACATAGCCTTAGTCACTTCAGGGTGTTCATTTTCTACCAGGGGAGGAGTCTGCACATCTCTAACTCACATAAGTATTCAGAACTAGATAATAACCAGATTTTTCCACAAGCAACTATCAAATGTTTGCTTTTCTAATTTGGAACAGGTTCCCCAGGAATGAAAGGGAGCAAAGGTGCAAAAGGAGAAGGTACTGAACTTTTACTTCTTCTCTCACTTGCTTTCTGGTATCAGAGCTACCTGAGATCTGGGCCAAAATACCCCTCTGCTCAAGCTGGTTAACCCACAGCACAGCTAACAGAGCCATGGAGTGTGTGCTCTGAGCTGCAGCCTGGTGTCTTCAAATGCAGGGAGGGCTCAAATTGTTTGGATTTGAGCTACCAGTAACCTCTGGTCCCACCTCTGGTTTGGGTGGTCACTGCTCCTGTCTGTCAATGTTATTTTCCTTATGCCTGTATGACCCATAGAGTTATTTTCTTCTCCTCTGAACTCTCAGCTGGCCTCGGAAATTTTGTACGAATCGTGGGAAGAGACAAGAGGGGCCGTGTGGAAATCTTCCACCAAGGGTCCTGGGGGACAATATGTGACGACGGCTGGACCACCCGCGAGGCCACCGTGGTCTGCAGGATGCTGGGATTCAACCGTGCCGTCTCCTCCTTCACAGCCACACCAGGTGAGTCCACAACAGCTCCGCACCTCTGCAGGCCTGCCACAGGTGGTTACACACACCCAGAAAGTACCACAGCAAGGTCACCTACACGAGCAGCCAGTGGTCCCCTCAAAGGAGCGGCTCGTTCCTCTTGGGATGAGGCGGCTGCATGTCAAGTACTGCTTAAACTGTGCCAAAATACTTAATTTCCACCAACCAAGCAACCCAACATACCCACTATCCACAGGGTTCTCTTTAGGGGGAAAAAAACACCAAAAAACAACAAAAAGATGTTCCTCTTTCTCCCACCCAGGGGTTTTTTGTTTGTTTGTTTGTTTAATCTTCCAAAGGTACCGGACAAATTTGGCTTGATGACGTAAATTGCCAGGGGACTGAAATTACAATTGCAGACTGTAACAAGAGTGACTGGGGTACACACAACTGCAACCACAGCGAGGATGCTGGGGTGGAGTGTGCTTGATGGGACACCAAGTCTGTCCTGGGAGCTGCTGCTGCCTCTGCTCTCCATGGAGCTCTTCTTCATGACGCAAACCCAATTTCATCAGGCTGTGTTTTGTGCCTCTTTACCAGGTCATAGAAATATTGACAAAGAAAGTTGAATTTTTCACAAATCAGTAACAGTTGCAAGACCCACAGGTAACCTGAAACATCCCAGCTGACATGAAACAACTGGAGCTCAGGCATGTGAGCCAGTTCACAGCTTTTCCAGCTACCTGGCATCAGCCCATCTGCAGGAGCTCACACATGTGTGACCTCTAAGTCCACAGGGGAGGGGATGGTCCACGTTAGCTTAGTGCAGTAAGAGAATGGGATCAGTGTGCAGAAACCTGCACTTACTGCAGCTGAGCTGGCTAGTCCATCTTCCTCGCTGTACAGTTGTGAACCTGAGCCTAAAATCCCCTGGGAAGGGCATACACCCAAGAGAGCAGATGCTCAGAAATCATCAGATGATCTCTCTGGCATGCAAATGTAAATATTCTTCAGAAACTATGCTGATCACACGTTAAAGTGCAAAAATAAGTGCCTGGGATCTAGGTGCCATACTACCCTGTTTTAGCACAGCACTTGTTTTTGATGTTAGCTAAGCCCCTTGCCTTCTCTCTCAGCATTTCCCAAGCTGTCTCCAGGAGCAATACCCCTTACTTATCTGGTGTATAAAGCTAAGCTTTTCATACCTTTAGAAATTAGATGCTCCAGTAAAGCAAGATGATGACAAATAAAAAATATAGCAAAGCATGAATAAGCTATCAAATGGTGTTAAATACAAATAAATAAATAAAATAAACAAACAAGTGCTCGAATAGATAAATAAAATTATACAGACACACCTGTAGCTATGAGGGAGAAAATACTGAACTGGGCTTTCCCGGATCCCATGCGATTGATGCAATTGGAGTTCAATAATAAAGGTCTCCCTGCAAGGACAAGGGCTGGACAAATCCTGGCGGGATGCCACGAGCGCGGTGGGAGCCGCGGGACGAGCGGCCGCCTCCCGGTATCCCTCCCACGGCCGGGGAGCCCGCTTGTCTCAAATGCTCCTTCCCGGCGCTAAGGGGAGCCCAAGGGCCGCCGCCGCCCGGCGAAGCCGCTGCGGGAGACCCGCGGCATCGGCCCGGGCCGGGGGCTGCCCCTGCCCCTCGTCCCGCTGCCTTCTCCCGGAGAACCGGGGATCCTGAGCATCCCTCTCTGCCCCGCTCCCCTGAGACCCCGGCGCAGGAGGGATATCGACCTGCTGGAGCGAGGCCAGAGGGGGCTGCGAAGATGCTCAAAGGGCTGGAGCACCTCTCCTAGCAAGACAGACAGAGTCGGATCTGTTCAGTCTGGAGAAGAGAGAGCTCTTAGAGCACCTTCCAAATACCTGCAAGAGAAATGGAGAGGGATTTTTGTCAAGGGCATGTAGTGATAGGACAACGGGAATAGCCTTAAACTAAAAGAGATTAGGGGTAGATTATATATCAGGGAGAAATTCTTTACTGTGAGGGTGGTGAGGCACTGGCACAGGTTGCCCAGAGCACCTGTGGATGCCCCATCCCTGCAAGTGTTCAAGGCCATATTGGATGGGGCGTTGAACAACCTGGTCTAGTAAAAGATGTCCCTGCCCAGGGATTTGAAACTAGATGACCTTGAAGGTCCTTTCCAACTCAAATCATTCATGATTCTATGATCCCAGGGGTGGGAGGGCAGTGGCGACCACAAAGGTGATGCATCCAAGAGGGTGCCCGTGATGTTCCACCTAAAATGTTTTTTATCCTGTTGAACGGCTGACAGCACACAGAGTGAGACCAAAACCTGAGAGTGGGGGCCTTAGTTTGAGGGAATGAGGCAGGCTGTGGTGGTTTCAGTCCTTGGTAACTGCAGCAGGGGTTAACCAGTCATCCAAGAAAGGGATTTTGCAAAATCGGAGGGGATGGGTTTAGGTCTTTGTGATGCACCCTCTTGTGCCTGATGGTTTGTGAGAGACTGCTGGGCAGCTGTGACCCTTGTACAGGTCTTGCTCCCCACTCATTAATAGCTAAGACCACAATTTTTAAGGTAAACCCTCAGATTTTGCCAGCATGTCAGAGGTGTCCCCATGTAGGGACAGAGGAGGGACAGCTGCACAGCTCACCCCAGCCTCACCACTGTGGGGGAAGGACACAAGTCCCAGCAGTGGCCTTTGGAGCCTGAAGCTCAGTGCTGGGAGCCCTGTGCAGCAGGTTTGGAGGGCACTCATGCCCCACATGGTCACTTCTCCTGTCCAAGACAAGATCCACTGGGTCAGGAAGAGTGCCACAAGCCACCATGAGATGGTTGGTGAGCAACCAAAAATCCTTGTGCATCGACAGAAGAAGCTGTAGTTTGGTTCTCAGGGCCACACACCCTCCATCCCAAACACCCAGCTCCAGCTATTCCACCCCAGCTTCAAAGTCTCCCCACCACCCTGCACTGCCCTGAAAGAGCTGCCTGTGACAGCTAACAAGGAGTGGTACAGTTTTGCTTATCATGCATGCCCAGCACCAATTAAAAAGACTTAGTTAAGCAAAATGCAATTACACTGTCATGGATAAAAGGGATACAATTAATTAAAATGGAACACTTTCCCTTAGGAATGATGTTATTTCCAGATGCTCCCATCCCTGTCCCTGACCATTCCTCGTGATCCGAAGAGATTTGAGATGAATTGGGGTCCTTGGGGTAGTTTTGTCCCATCTTGCTGGCTCACATGTATTTATGAGGTAAGTTAGCAAAGACCCTTGGGGACACAAATCTTTTATGGAGCCCTAAAACAGCATTTCCAATGTATCTGACACTACCTTTCCAAGAAGATGAACATTTCATAGAAGCTATCTGGTGCCAAGCTGAGAATTTTCTCCTTTTGGGTTGGAAACTAAGCCTTCTGTCATCTCTGAAGGAATGGGGAACAGCCAGGCACTGTGGGATATGTGTATGGCTGGAAGGATTTTCCAAAATTCACAGGGAAGCAACTGAAGTGAGGTTTCCCATCTCAAGCCCCTCAGGAAGGGAGAGAAGCTGAAGAGCAAAATGTTCACCAGCTAAAAGCCAGTTCTCCAGGGTTCCAAAGCCTGAAGTTTATGCTGAATGCATCATAACACACCTCCTTAGCGAAATTATTGATGATTCCAGCTGCAAAGCTAGAAAAGGCAATTAATGTATTTAAGACATTGCATTAAAATATGCAGTAAAGGAATTAGTTTTCTGCATTACATTCATATGACAGGTAACAACTTTAATACACATGCAAGCTACATCTAAAGCTTAAACTAATCACATCATATATAGGTCAATAACTGTATTTTCATCCCTCTCTTCTGAAGTCTTCTGATGTTTTAGATCACATCACCACAAATCTGCCAGCACATTTCCTCGTTTTTTCTGTTAAACATCACAGTGGAGGGCAGCATCTGGCTGCAAAACCCTCAGACTTCTTTTCTGTCTCATTTGGTGTCAGAACTGGTCAGGTTAACTCTTCCCACCAGCATGGTCCAGCAGTACACAAGCCCAAGCTGAAAGGGTTTCTGATGCTGCAAAGGAGCCAGTTTGGCTCTCACAGGCTGAAGCTGGATCATGCACTGATGCAGGCACCTGCTCTGCTGTGACACCGAGCTGATTTTAACCCAAAGTGCTTAAACAAACTGTTAATGGTAGCTCCAAGTGATTATCCATTTATTTCAGTATTTGTCTTTTTCAAATGTGAGCTAAAATCTATAAGTAATTAGTTATTGTACGGGCTACGGTGTTGCAAAATGTTTCCCTTCATTTTTTATTCCGACTCTGAACTATAACTCCAAAATCATTCTAGTCACACCAGCCTTCAAAGGTCTAAATGGGGAGGAAGGGGGGGCTAACTCCTTAGTATCTTTGAGATTTACAAGAATATTTGAGGATTTTCTGGGGATTCAGCGTGAGATGAAAAAAAAAAAGGAGTTTTGCAGGCAGAGAAACTTATGCTCTCAGTTCAAAAGGAAAGACACATCCAAATAGAGAACGATTTAAATGCTAAAATGCTAAATAAACATTGCTATTCAACAGCGGTCTTTGTCTTTTGAGTCCTAGGTTAAAACTACTTCACAGGGACTATAAATACTCGTTACTCTCCTTTGTTGGAGCTAAATGAATTTTAACCACAGAAGTTCCAGAGTGAAGAAGAATTGCCTCCTAAAACTCCTCCCAAGTCACCTAGGAACCCCGGCAGAGGAAGGCAGGAGAGGACTTAAGGAGCTCTTAAATAAGGTGAACAAGAAAATAGTGTACAAATTGCATTTATTCTGGGTCTGCGTGTGATGTTTTGGATAAATGCCAACAAATAAGTGCCGCTGTGAAGGTGCTGGTTCCACACCTTCAGGGTATCAGCAGCGAAAGGAAGCACAATTCTGCAATGACCTTGCCTCAGGAAATCCCAGTGGAGCCAAGGGATTCAGAGGGCTTTCAGGCTCAGGCCATAAATCACTCAAGATATGAATTACTGCCTTATTATAGCAGATTCATAACTGTAATTCTAGATAAATACACTATTAGTCTGATCTCCTCTGATAACATGCCAACAGGAAAAAAAAATAAGTCACCTCCTACTAAGCAGAGTAACTATTCAAAGGAGCTGCAGCAAACTTTCACAGATGTTGAGGCCAGCAGGATCACTGTAATAATCCCATCTGATCTTCTGCATGGTGCAGGGCAGAAAAACTCCCCCAGGGATTTCTATATAATTTTGAAACTACAGCTTGTTTTCTAGGAAGGTGCCTTACCTTGGTTGAAAGTTTTCTGAAAGCAGAGTAAGCATCATATTCCTTAAAAAACCATCACATTCTTGCCTTATTAATTAATGTTCCAGCTCTCTGCCAGTGACTTCACTCCTGACCTGTGCTGAGGACCTGTCCTGAGCCAGCTGAGGTCCTGGAGCCATCGAGTGCTGTTGCCTGAAGTCCACTCAAACAAGGCTTAAGAGATGAAATAAGTTTTCCTTAGCACACTTAACTTCACCTGGCAGAGACAAGCCCACCGCCAGGTTTTGGAAGAGCTACTTACTGTTCCAAGCAAGCAGCACTCCTCTAAAGGGATGCTGGTGCCCTTGCCAGAGTTTAGAGAAACAAGGAATGTGCAGCACATGCCAAGATCAAACCAGAGGTGACCTTCATAGTTTTGCTTCTGCTCAGCATCTGAAAGGGTATTTCTGCAAGGCTTTTGCCATAATAGCTGCAGCTCACATGAACACTGGGACTCTGCTTTTGCAGTCTCTCTGATTTTAAAGGAGATGTTTGACTTTACAAAGTAGAGAGAGAAGGAGCTCGTTGGGAGTAGAAGGCTCTCAGCACAGTTCTGAGGCTCTCAAACTCTTTTCTGGCTGGAAATGAGATCAGACTAAACTGAAGTGGCACTGTTTGCATGAGTAACAGCTAATCCCAATTACCCAGGGCTGAGAGATGAGGATCCCAGGGCTAAAAGAACAAGGGTGTTTTTTTCCACACATGGGTAAAGACTGTTGACTCAACTTGCAGGGCTATAAAATTTCTCCAGTAACAAGCAGGGACAGACTCCTACAGCAATGCTGCAGGGAAGGGAAATACCCTGTCTCTGAAAATCCACTTATTTCAACCAGACTGAAAGAGCTGCACAAGACTATAAATGGATCTGGCTGTGGTTAAGGAGTAGATGAGAGAAGGATGAACACCCTCTTGCTTCTCCTGTGTTTTTACTTCAAAACTGTAAGATTAAGAGTGAGGAAGTCCCCTGCTTCCAGCTTATTTGCTTTAGAAGCCTTTTTAAGTCCCCCAGTGCAAGCTGGCATGAAGAGGGGCAGAAGAAGCTCTTTTCTGGACACAGTTTCCTGGCACATTCTGACTTTACACATTATAGAGAGGGAAATGTGGGAAAAAAAAGTCACTTTTTCAACATTTTCCTTTTGCTGCTCCCGGATGCACCGTGCCACTTCCCATTACAGGCCAGCATGTCAGCTGTGACCTGCTCGGGGGAGACGTGCTGTGACCCCTGGGACAGGCTCAGCACTGAGGATATGAGGGTAAAATGCACAGTCCTCAGTAAACATGTGGAACCCAGCTCAGTGAGGGGTCCTGAGAGATGAGACTTCAGCAAAAGGCCTCCAAGCATCCCCCAGCACGGGAGATGAAGCAGAGAGTTGTGACCTAGGTCACATCTGCAGCTGGTATAAATCAACATCGCTCTGTTGATAACTGGGGAAATACATGGATTTGTTTCTGCTGAAAATTCAGCCCTATTTTGATTTTTTTTTTTTTATTTTATTTTGCCCAGCTCTCTAAAACACAGCTTAGCTGCTGGTGAGTCTACTCTTGGGCTTGATGGTGGGTTGTGTGTGCTGCCCAGCAGCCTGGGAGGAAGGTGAGAGACAGGGCAGGAATGGTGAGTCCTTCCTCAAATGCCTGGGCAACCAGGAAAAGCATGCCTAAGGCTTGGAATCCTGATGTTTTCTAGTGCAGAAAATAGTAGGGACTCTTTCCAAAATGGTTATTTAAACAAGGCATTTTAAATCGAGCTGCACTGATTATTAGAAAGCGCTGTAATTTTCAATCACATGCCACAAAGGCATTATAAAACTGCCGACAACAGCATTTCATCAACACCTCTGGTTCCAAATTTCTCCCACCTTGACACTTCTGCAGTTTAACCCTAATTATTGCTGCTTGCCCCATTATGATGGATGTAGTCCCAAGCTATCCTTCATCTCTGTTCTGTCAAGCTCTCAAGGATCCTGATTCCTTCATTTAATGTAAAGTGATGAAATGGGTTCTGGCAACAGAGACACAAATCTGGAAAGCTAAAATTTTGTTGAAGTGTAGAAGAGACTTGTGTAGAGCTTTCATCCAAATTAAAGAGACATATTTCATATAATCATGGAATATCCTGAGTTGGAAGAGACCCAGAGGGCTCATCGAAGTCCAGCTGCTGGCCCTGCACAGGACCACCCCAAGGATCATACCATGTGCCTCAGAGCATTATCCAAGTGCTTCTTGAGCTCTGGCAGGCTTGGTGCTTCCAGAACGTGAGCACCCTCTGGGAGAAGAGCTTTTTCCTAATATCCAACCTGAGCCCCTCTGACACAGTTTCATGTCATTCCCCCAGGTCCTGTCGCTGGTCAGCACAAAGCAGAGATGAGTGTCTGCCTCTCTCCCTCACAATCCTCTCTTGTGCACTGCCCTGAGATCTCCCCTCAGTCTCCTCCTCTCCAGGCTGAACAGACCAAGTGACCTCAGCTGCTCCTCGTGTGGCTTCCCCTCAAGGCTCTTCACCATCTTTGTTGCCCTCCTTTGGATACTCTCTAACATTTTAATGTCTTTCTTATATCCGAGTGCCCACATTTGGAGAGGACAAACTCCTTCTCCAGTGTAGAAGGGCTTGTTCCCCAGCTAACATCAAGTACCGCAGCTAATGAAGTATTTGTGGATCCCTTCCCTACCTAATGAAGTATTTGTGAGTCCCTTCCCTTATCTTTAGAGCGTAGTTTTAGTTTTTCCCTTCTATTCAGTTGAACATCTTCTACTCTTTAGCTCTAACTGTTCCAAAATGTTCATCTGATATGAATTTACAAACCAGATGATAGCCATCATTTTCACATTAAGCAGAAAAACTCATGTACTGTTTCAAAGGCTTTAACTCTTAATCTGTTTCCAGACCTGTATGAACTGCCTGCTCTGTTCATATTTCTGCCATTTAGTGTCCAAATACTCAATCTTTTTCAAACAAGATCGTGGTAGCTGGCAGTATTTGAAAACACTGATACTGTTGATCAGCAAAAGTCTTGTTGGATCGAAAGAAACCCAAACTCATCTGTCTTGCATGACAAACAACCAATGCAGTGTTAGCCCAGGTGACACTGAGGTAGGGAGCAGAGAGCAGGCCTCTAAGGCCTCTAAGGTTGGTTAAGACAGAAAATATTTTAATCACATCTGAAAAAGGAAGAGATCACTGTCAGGTTTGGATGGGCTCAGTCAGGTGCTCAGCTGGTGTAAATAAACTCTACTCTGTGGAGGTCAAAACCGTTTATACCCACAGTTATTTTTCCTGAATGAGGTGAGCATGTAAAATCCCTTACTGAGTAATTTTCAGCAAGCTTGAGCACTACAATTCTCTCTAAAATCAGGAGGAATGAGCAGTCTGAGAGAGGACCACACAAGTTATTGCAGGCTATCAGTAGCTGTCAAGGGAAAAATGGGTGCAAATCAAAGAATACAAAGTTCTTCTCAATTAAAAGCACAAATTAAGTGCATATAGCTGAAAGGAGCTCAAACACTTTTCTTCCTTTGTGTGCTTGATGCAGCAAGAGAGTGTTTGTACTGGCACCAGCATTTCAGGTAAACTGGAATAAGTCAAATGTGTAAATTCTGGGTCTGAGCCATCCCATCTGCCTTTTGAGGGCTGCTGAGAGTGTTAGCTGGCAGGTGATAGAATCAGTACCTGGATGGAAAGGAGAGAAGTTCAAAGATAGGAGAACATCCAGCTTTCAAAATGGTGAGAGGAAAACAAAGTCTGTTTCTAAACAGACTCCATAGCAAAGAGCAGAACTGCAGGGAACCTCCAACAGAACATCAAAATCCCACATTATTATGAAAACAAAGGGGTATTTTCAGGGAGTTAGGGATTAGAAATTAGAGTCTGGGCTTCAGAAGAATTTGTAACCACACTCAAGTCAAATTTGCAGAAGAAAGAAAGCTCATATTGTCACCAAAACTGTGGGGAAAACAAAAAACGCTCCAACAAGAGTTTTAGTGCTAGAAATCAAGACATTTCTTATTCTGGCCAAGACATGCAAAAGAAATCATTTCACCTACACACAGCTTGAGTTGTGCAGAGAAAATAATTTCATGACACTTGAATTTTACCTGATTTTTCAGCTACTTATAGAGTCAAAACCCAATGAAATTCATTGCTTCAGTGTTGGTTGGTCCCCAGTTGCACAGTTCTCAGTATTTGGTTTCCTGTTGGTATCGATGTTAAATTAAGTAGGTTCTCATACTTGGTTCTCTTATCTCTCTTTTCCCAGACCAGGTGTCTCTGACCATGCCAGGGGTGATGTTTGGAGCTGATGGTCGAGGATGGTCTTTTTTTTGTATCTTCTGTGCTACTCCCAGTCTGTTGAGATGTTAAGCTCATCACGCCTTAAGTCATGAAACAGCCCTTTGAAAAGAAACTTAAAATTCCTTTTGCCCCCAGTCAAAGGCAAACAAAACCCCTAAGTTTATATTTTAAAAAAATGTTCAGCTTGGTATCTTTTCCAACAATATCAGGTCTAAAAATCTTGGCACAGCAGATATGAGAGCTGGACCAGAAATAGACTCTTCTTGCTAGCTTAAAAAAAAAAAAATTAAAAAAAAAATTGAGATTGAGCCAAAATGCATTTTTTTTCTCTCTTCTTACCAAAACTAAAAGCAAAAATATTACTGTTTCTAGGGAAAGTGAGTGTTAAAGATTTTACCAAGTTTGCATATCAATCCACTGCAATTTAGAGGTGAGCAGTGAGGAAAGCAGCCTTATCTATCCCAGAAAGAAGTGGCAAAAAAAAGGAGTTCAGCTCACCCAGCTCTGTGTTTGTGCTACACTAAAATTAATTTAATCCTAATGTCCCTGTACCCACCCTGCCAATGAGCACTTCTGAGCATCCCAGCTAATTTCTAGAAACTTTGTCAATGGTGACCATCTGTCATTGGGAAAACACAAAAAGGGGGATCAGTAACAGACTGGCAGGGAATACTGGAACACTGGCAGTATATTTTACAGAGTACAGATGTAAACACAATGAGGATATTGTTTTGGAATTAAAGGAAGAGCAGGAAATTTTGCTGTGTTTTCCTGAGTTGGTTTGTTGGGGATTTTTTTTTTACCCTTGCCACATCAGTGTGAAAAAAAGGCTGGCAAGTGAAAGGACTAATAATAGGGCATAAATGTACCATTTGGGGGAGTTTCCCCCTGGGGTCTGCTCCCCCTCCCTTACTGCTCAGTTGCCACCATTACTGCACGTGAGGTGCATGTTTATTCTGCTGCTGAATGAATGCACAGATGCATCTCTGTTATCCTTAGAACTATAAACTGCTTTTTCTAACAACTACATTGCCCAGTGCACAAACACACCTAATGAGCTCCTTCTGCCTTGTTTGTTGGAATATGGCACCTTCTGCTGAGACTAAGATAAAACAGAAAGAGCAGAGAAACCTCCTAGAAAAGCTAAATGGGGGGACTTAATTGCCTCAGCAGTTTTGCTTCCAAAATTAGAGGGGAAAATGTTTTACAGATGAGAAGATTTTAAAGTGCGCCAATCACAATGAGAGAGATTTCTGTTTGAAATGCTGATGGTCAAGACATCTCCAGTGCCATGTTCATTGCAGAAGGGGAAAATATTCAGAGAACTGCCAAAAATGTCATCCAGGGAGGGAACCTCTCCCCAGATCTTGTCTGCACTAATAAGAATTTGCTGGCACTTCTGAAAGCATCTTCTGCTGAAAAGTCTTTCCCATTCCCTGGGTGGAGGAAGACGAGCTCTTTGGCTGGTGTGAATCCAAACACTGCTGCTCCTGCTACCATCAAAACGTCATTAAAAATCACAGCCTGAGAAGTATTACTGCAGCAGGAGAAGTGTCTAGCAAGGGGCAGCCTTTGGCTGGAGGCTGTGGCTTGGGAAGGGATCTGTAACATTGCTGAAGCAGACACGGGGGCCAGTGAGTCCCCCAGGGTGGGGCAAAGAGCATGAAGGCAAATCTGCAATTAGTAGGGCAATGTTGGGCAATGAACACGATCCGCAGGAGTGGAGGCTGGCTGGGATTGCTCCCACATCTCTTCCCTCCCCTCTTTCATCGGTACTCTTGGGGATGAGCCTGGAGCTAACCAAAGTGATGGAAATACTTCACTGGCTTTGACAGACTTTGGATCCATCTTTTCATGACATTTTATCTTCTCGTACTATTCCAAAAGGTCCTACACAACAAGCACGAGGCTGAGATTTTCAAGTCTACTGCCATCACTTTCAACAGAGACTTTTCTTCCACCTGCCGAGACAACCCCGAGCCACGCACGTTAATAATTAAATAACAGCTGAGCACCAGGGGAGGGGAAGTGACAAAGCTGCCAAAATCCTTCCGAGATATTTTGACAATCCGCAGCCTGAAAAGATTTTAAATGAGGGTCTGGCCCCTTGTTCCTCTCCCACTTTCTGCTGCATATCTTTAAGCATCACACGGATTACGCATCATCCATCCCAGAGAGGCATATTGATGTCATAACAATATTTCCCACGCCGGACTACACAACACCGAGCTGCAGACACTGTGATTAACAACTGCTTTTGCCCCTGCACCTTCTGGACTCCCATCAAAGTAGAATTTGTCCCAATTAATCAAACCCAAGTGTTCTTTGCTGCCACGCTTGTCTGCACGGAGAAGATCCCAAACGTTCATCCCGGATGCTGTGCGCGGCTCTAACCTTTCGCTGGAGTCTGCCGGGAGCTGCTGCTCATTTATATACAAAGCACAGCAGGTAAAAGGGCAACTAAACATAATTTACCTGCAAGTGAGGTTAAAAGTGGTTTACCAGCTTGATGGTGTTTGGCTTGAGAAACAAGACGTTAATTAACACCTGCCCATTGATTAATATTGACCAGCTTTTTGCCTCGTGCAAGTTTTAAGCGGGTGATGCTTAAATTTATTTTTACTTAAGTTTTACCTGTACCAAGAATATTTTGGCTGAACTTTGACCAAACATGAGCTTCCTTCTGGCCTGACATCCTAACACAGAGAAGACTTGCACCTCCTCTGATGACTGCAAGCACTGCTGCTCTGGGAGGTATTCCTGCCCTCAGTGGGGAGTGCCCCGGGACACCCTGATCCAGCACCACTGACATTAATGAGCCTTGTCACTGCTTCCAAACTCTTAGGGCCAAATCCTGCTGCCAGCAAGGCTGGGGCTTTATGACATGCTCTCCTTGCCTTGGGACCCATGACCAATTTCGCTGCAGGCATGTTGGAAAAACCCAGCATAAAGGCACAAATCCTCTGTTTCTTTGGAAGAGGTCATATTTATTTAGCAGTGGCATCCTCCTGATGCCATTGCAACAATTCCAGTGCACTGTGGGGTATTAGCATGAACTCAGCACCCCAAGTGCCCTGCTGATCCCACAGACAGAAGCTGGGCTATTTCACCCCAAATAAGAGAGAAGACCTGCCCCATGCTTTGTGATTGCCTCTGGATGCCTGTGATACAATTAAAATATCCTTATTGCCAGGGTGGTGTTCTTGGCACAGGAATATGGTCTCAATTCATCCTCTGGAAGTGCTGGGTTTATCATTTCTCACCCATGAGATACAAACAAAATTAAAGCCACTATTCACCCATCTGAGGCAGAAGGAAGCCTGGATTCCTGCAGTTAATGCTGAAAAAGGGGAAACTGGCTTTCTCATGAATCTCTCCCCCAAAAAAGGCAGCATGAGGCCCAAAACTCATCCACAGGTGGGACCACCCACGTTCCAGGAGACCCCATTTAAAGGACGGAGGTGATTCTGGAGCCATGCTGGGAGCACAAGCACCTAAGCCTGATCTTCCTCCACAAACTCTTTTTTGGGCCTGGCCAAAGCCCGTTGAAGCAGCTCCTGCCAAAAGCAGAGCAGGTGGGAAAAGCCTCTGCAGGAACAAAGACAAAGCCTTGAAGCTGTATCTGCCGTGGGAGGCCTTGAAATAAAGCCCTTGCTTTCTACTGTTTTGTTTTGGGTTTTTGTTTTGTTTGGGGTTTTTTGTTTGTTTGGGGGTTTTTTGTGGCTCTTTGACTGGTGTTTATTTTAAAAGAAACCACTTTTGAAACTTGAAAGATCTTTTTTCCATATTGCCATAATTTCTCTCATCGTCCAAAATTTTGTGTTTTCTCTTGGCTTGAATTTTCCATAAATAAAGACCCTCTGCAGCTTTGAAAAGTTTGAGGCATCTTACTGTCCTCACCTAGAGGGGAGAATACTCCTTTGCTTGTTGGAAGGGTGGAAAATGCTAATAGTAATGGCAGCTCCAGGAAAAATTAATTTTTGGGCGATGAGGTGGGGGTTTTTTGTCCTAGCAATTAAAAAAAATTTGTACATAGGGATTTATACCTTCAACTATATAAATATTAAAGCAAGTGTTTGTTTAAATTTAAGCTATTAAAATGTTTCAATGCACTTAAGAACCAATCTGATAGTTTTCTGTTCTCAGCTCCCCTTTCAAAACGGGATGACTTTGCACTCTGGAGTCTTGCTGTTCACTTCAAGCTGACTGTTATAGAACAGGCGAAACAATCCCAACTGCAGTGGGGTTTTAATCAAACCAAACATTCTGAAAACAACCAAAAATATAGCAATCATCTTTTTTCTGGTGCAAAACCAGTACAGCACACCCTGAGCCCACCAGTGAGACTGCTGGTGCTGATGTGCACCATTTTGTGAGTTTGGTTTTGTTTGTTTCATGGGATTGTTGGGTTGGTTTTATGGATAGATCAAGATGACACATCTTGCCAATCACAGATCAATAACCCAGCCTATTCTTGGCCTGTGTCCTGTCCTCCTACCTCCTAATCACTGAGCTAGAACAAGTATTAAAGGACTCTGAAATCAGTCCTGGCCCAAGAAATATGCAGTAACAGAGATCTCACTCTGGGCTATGTTGCAGAAGCACATTTTCTTCTCTATACTCCAGAGCTCCCAAGAAGGCATCCTGAAAACCATTCTTCAAAATGTTCTGAAGCTTAGCCTTAAATGCTGGGGACAACCTCAGCCTTCAGGAGCTGCTTCATGGCTCAGGCTGCTTCAGCACTCCCATCTTCTGCCAAGGGCTTGGGATTTAGTTACATGTTATGACTGTGCAAGAGGTTCAGCTGGTCTAGTGATCAGGTGAGAGATGAAGAGTATTCCTAATATATAAAGGCAAATAGAAAGATGAAAATTATTTCGATCTGTGGTTTAATGGGAAAAAGTTATTTCCTTGCAATTGAAGCCTGGTCTCTCCAAAACAAAGGGAAGGCTGAATGAATTTGCATCATCCCTTTACAGGCAGATCAGTGCACCAGGCTGCAGCCACTACTCTGACTGGCACAGAGATTTTGGAAGCTCTGTGACTGATGAGTCACATCCCTGTAGCAGTCTCCCTCAGCCCCAGTGTGGGCTTGTTTTAGCCAGCCTCTCCTCTGGGTGGATGTACAGTCATACTCAACACATTAATAAATTGTAGCTCTCCAAGGCTCATAACTCAGCCAAATCAGTCCCAGTTTTCACAGGAGCACCCAGCTACACTCATCAAGGAGACCCATTCCCCTGCCAGGATCCATTTGCCTGCCCCAAGCTGCTTTGACTGTGCAGATGTTAAAAATAAAGTTGCAATGACTGTTTGCTAGAGGAAATAAAGAGGTTTTGTACTCTCATATTGCAGAGCGAGCAGGCCAGGTTGGTTCACAATCCCCACCGCCCATATTAAAAAAAAAAAAATACTTGAAAAGCAATAGATCTGCTAACACTTTTGTGCAGAGAGAGGCCAAGGTTTGGAATCAATGCTTTGGCAGGCAAATACAGAAATCCTCTTTAATCACCAAGAGACCTGGACACCCCTTTACCTGTGCTGATCACTCCCTCAGCCTGCCCTTGTCTGAGTGCTCACCCAGCAGTTTGCTGTGGGTGGCAAATGTCCTGTTGAACTCCAGTCCCACATGCCCTTGGAGGTCACCTGCCAAGACTGAGCAGCTGCAGCCCCTGCCAAAAAACTTACTTTTCTGACACTTATTTTTTATGAACTTCTACAAGCTGCCAAGAAGGAGATTTTCTTACAGGGAGAGTTGACTGAAGCAGCAGGAAGACATGAAAAATGCCCATTTCTCTCCCCACTTTCTCATTCATCAGTAAATTAATGAGCAGCATTTGCAAAGGACACAGGCATTGCAGCCCACGCTGCACACTGGGTTTCCCCCTCCCACATAACCCCACAGGTAAACAGCATCACCAAGGTCTGGCTTTGTGACAAAAGGCACCCACCATGGCCACAGCCAAGTCTTTAAGAACCACTCTTCAATTAAATTAAAAACATTTCATGCAATAGTGTAATTCAGAGTCTAGGCTTAAGGGAGGATTTTTGAATGCCAAATAATCCATTAATTAAAAGTTTAAAAACCCACCCTTTAGTTACCTGCTACTCTGAGGTGAGAAAGTTACCTCTGCAAAATGCAGCTATATTGACTACAAACAGGATTACTCACAGGAGCTTTTCATTTGTAAGTTTTCTGTGGAGCTTGAAGGTCACACATTAACAAGGGCTACAACCTCCTTGGAAAAACAGCAAGGGAGAATGCATTACCTCTGCTGCTGCTGCTGCTTATGCAAGGAAGCAATAAATGCCTTTCTTAAATGGCATAAATTGAGCTGTGCTGATGTTTCACAAAGGCACAAATTGATTATCTTATTTAAATATCAGGTTGTTTGCTCCTGGATGAGATCTGAGCTGCTCCACCATGACTGACAAGATTAACTCAACATCTCTGAAGCAGGACGGGCCAGCTCAGAGAGCCCAGAACAGCTCGTGGGGCTGGTTAAAGCATGTCTGCAGGGACAAATCACTCTATCCCACACATGCAGTGCTTTGCCACTCATGACCCAATGATCTGAGTGTCCAGAAGTTGAGATTTGACACGACTAAGCCAGAAGGACCTTTGGTCTCTTCAATGATCCTTCTCAAAGCCCTGGAGTTTGGAGAAGTCACTGTGTGCCTGCTGTGCCAGGGCAAATGAAGGCAAACGGGCAGCCACGAATTCCTGCCCACACCAGATCCCCCAGCCATGCCTGGGGTCTTCAGGCAGCCTCCCAGAGGTGACACAGGTGTCACCTGTCTACCTTGTTTCTGCTGGCAGCAATTCCAAACCCCTCACATGTGTGGTAGTGCTACAAAGACAAGGTGAGGTTGTTTCCCATCTCTCTTCCCAGCCCTGGGCAGCAGCACTGATGTGCAGCACGTGCCTGAGGACTCCCTGTTCTCAGCAGGGACCCAGTGGAGCTTCTTGAGGAGCAAAATGAACTCACCTCAGTCTTGCCTCTGGTCTCTGCAGTAATTAGTTGTGCCCGGGAGGACCCCTGGGCCAAAAATCATACATCTGAAGAGTTCCTTTTATTTTGAATTAATTTTCAGGCGTTTTAATTGTCTCCTTCAGCACACTTCAATGACAGCTATCTTTTTAAAAAGTCTTAATTAAAAGCCAGGCTTTCAGAACTTTGAAGGGTAGCAGTGGAAGTGTCACGAGGCAGATCCACAGACTCTTACCCAACCAGACACCAAGGGGGTTGATGATTTAAGAAAAGGAGTTGATCTGTCTGGTCCACAAAATGTCTGCTTGGAATCAGAGATGCCACCTGAGAGCAATTCCATGAGGTTCATTAGTCAGCACCAACACACACCGAGTCAGGAGCCTCTTTGCCAAAATAAGCACCCATGACATGTACTGCTCCCTGACCACAAATCCTCTCCTGCTAGGGTGAGAGCCACCCTCCACATTGCACCAGAAGGTTTTATAAGCCTGGACTGGTGACTAGGGCCATCTGCAATCCAGTTTTTTGCCTGCCTTAAGAACCTGCTAGTGTTACAGCTCTTGACCCTGTGCTATGTGCATCAGCCACCCAGCTTGTGACTCCTGGCTTGCATCAAAAATTATGCAGAGTAAATTTTTCTCAGGTCCAGGTGTGACTTATGCACCTCCTGTGATTCTTTTTACTCACTGCTTCGGACATTTTGGTGTGTCAGCTTTGTCCTGCACTGTTGCAACTCTTCCTCTTAGCTGTGGGAAAGAAAGACTTGCTGGGTGGAAAGCCTTCTTGAAAGATCACAGACAAAACAGAATGGTAAAGGGGGCAGCAGCACAGCCAGGCTCTATTCTTAGACGTTGGGTTGCTTGTCTGGCCAGTACCAAAGAGAAGTCCAAAAATGGTTTTGGGACAAGGACATGCAGCCCATGGTAGTGCCATATGTGCATTGAAGACCCCAGATATGTGACCTGACATAGGCAGATACCACCCTCCTGGACTCAGCCTCTAGGAAAACACCTCACATTAGGAGAAAACTTAGTCCCAGCTGTCTAAGACAAACCTTGTTGGTAACAGGAAGGCTGCTGACTTCCTGGGAGCTCCCCAAACTCAGCATCTGTGTGGTCCCACAGAGCAGGCTGCGAGGCAAGGGTCAGCTTTGCTTCTTAGCATCTTCATCAGTTCCACATAATGACACAGATTCTGAATACTAAATAAATCATGTCTTTCATAAGCATTTATTGCTCATTAGTTTGGACACCGAGCTAATGAATGACTCATTTGTCTTCTAAATCCCTAATGACCATTAATTAAAGAATTAACCCAGCTTGCTGAGAAATGAAAGAAATCAACCGACAATTATTTACAGATATATACAAAAATTCACAGCTATTTTTAAGATTCCAGGATGCTTTGTCAGGGAATTGCAATCACTCACCAAAGTGCTGTTCTTTAATTTTCAGTTGGAAAGCTTCAGAGCATTTCTCCTGGCAATTGCTAAGTGGCTGAATGATTGCTCCCCACTGACAAACGAGGGGCTGGCAGGTCGCAGGTGGTTATGTGCATTCTTATAAAGCAGCACAATTCGAGTCAGTGCTGCTTAGCTGTGTGTGTCACCTTTTCATAACAACAAAGAAAAATACCTCCAAAAGGTTCCAAGTGCTTTGCTTATTAAGCAGTTGACTGATTGCTCCAGACTGGTGAGTGATAGGGTGAAAGGTACCAGGTGTTGCTGCTTTCTGGTGTGCTAGAGGTGCCCACCTTCCTTTTGGACTAGCAGATTAGTGAGGGGCATGGTCAGAAGATGAAGATTTTGGTGGCTTAAATATTTTTAAGTACCCATTATGCAACGTGTTGTCGACCCAAAGACCTCTCCTGTTACAGAGCAGCTCCTTCTAATTCACTCAGAAAACAGTGGAAACACTTGACTGACCACTTGAGACACAAAAGTTTCCATGGAGGCGGACACGGGGCTTGGTGTAATTGGGTATCAGGTGAGTAAGCACCAGGAAGCTTTTTTTGTGTTTCCTTTGAACCTGCTGCTCACCAGTGTTCAAAAACTTGTGTTCAAAAACACGGTGAATAATCCCTCGGTCACTCCATCCATCATCTTCAAGATATCACAGCTTCTAGCTCACCTCCCTCAGAGCCATTTATTTTCCACGAGGAAAAGTCCCAGTCTGTTTAGTGTTTGTCATATGGAAACTCTTGCATGCCCTTGGTCATCCCTTACCCTTCTCTGTATCTCTCCTGATGGATGAATGGCACTGTTGGCTTCACTGGAATCAGTAGAAGCATGAGGTTGGAATTGCAGTTAAAAGTTTGTTGGTTTCACGTGTGGGTTTTAATTTTTTCAAGCTACACGTACCCTCATAATTTCAGTGACACTGGGCTGGATTAGAAAAAGTGCTGGTTGGATCACTATAGGCTACAAAAACACAGCCTTGCATGGGCTCAGTCATCTGGATCTCTCAGTAGCTCACAAGATCTCAGTACTGGATGATGCAATAGCCAATACGTGCCTTTGAACTTCACAATACTCATTTAATTGATACCCTGTAATTTACATATTCAAGTGTTGGCTGCCGATGGGTGGAAATGAGACCTCACATTGCCAAAACAAAGCATTCCAAAATCAGGTTACGTGCCATCCTGCCCCCAGAAAACATGTACAGGGGGGATGTTCTTCTGGGAGGGAGATTTTTAATCTGTGATTTCTGAACCTGTATGGTCTGCTGAGCTCACGATTCCAGGCTTTTTGGATTAGCTGCTCTCTTTGCCAGTGTCTCAGCACCTCATGGTGACTCAGCCTATGGTGGGGGTTTTGCTGCAGAGTCTTCTTGAGTCTTCGCTGCAGTGTCTGCCTTGGCTTTGCCCGTGGTCTCCTTTGGCAGACACGGGCAGACATCGTGGCTGTGGGCACTTTGTGGTGCCTGAGGTGGGACTGCCACCATAAAAGTTTTTAGAAAACACCCCCAAAAAAATTAAATGAAACCAAATTTGTAACCTCCTCTGTTTAAGCCGCTGCCGGATGGGGCAATGCTTAAGATCTCAGTCTATTTGATGGACTGGAAAAAACATTTCCCAGCTAACCCTGCCTAATTACAGCCTCATTAACAGGAGAATCGACCAGACTGAGCCACTGGCAAAACCAGGCTGCCACAAAGGGAAAACTGGGAAAGGCTTAGATTTCGTGACCTGTGGCACTTCCAGGCTGGAACACCTATGGCAGGTCTCATGAATGACCCATCCAGACATCAGCAGTGTGTGTACACAAAGATGCCTGAGCGTGTATTTCTGATTTTCCACACATGAAAATTGGCAGTAGGTGATGCCACCCCCAGCTGTCCCCAGCCAGTGCTCACCCCCAGGGCTCAGCCAGCACACCTGCCCTGCATGGGCACACCTCTGGTCCTGCAGCAGGTCACCTTGATGCCAGCTCCAGCAGCTTTGAACTGACACGACAGGACAAAACAATCACCATGAAGCTGGACAAAAAACCAAAACCCCTGGGATTTGGTGTTTCAGGATGACATAACAGACTAGCAAATACCTTGGAGTCTGAGTCTGCAGCTCTTGGGTGGGAGGTGAAAAATGAAGGTGGAAATCACCAGCTGGGGTGAATACAACATACATTCATGATTAAAAGCAGGCTGTGCTCACCCAGGACCCAAACAACTCCATGCTTCAGTGGCCACTGCATCTAGAAGCCTTCTCTATTTTTTGTTGTTGTTGTTGTTTTTAAATAAACTGGTGTGTAAGCAGAAGGAAAGGCCTGGTGCATGGACTAATTTTTAATTGATTAATTGACTTAATAAATTGCCTTTCATTACTGTTTTTTCCCCTCCTGGCCATCTCCCATCCTCCCAAGCACACACCAGTGCAACCCAAATTGCTGGCAGGAGCCAGATGAGAGCAAACACAAGCGTTGAAGGTGGGTGTTTGGCAGCAGAGCTGGGCGCCTGCTCCGTGTTCATCACTGCTGGGAGGACAGCAAGGAGCCAGAAAGTTTCATCATGTCCGAAAGAAAGGAGCAGAGTGATGAAAGACTGCTCAGGTGGTGCTGCGGGGTGCCGAGGGTAATAAATCAACCAGAAAGGGAGTCAAAACAAACAGCAGCAAAAACCTATTTTTATGCTGAATTTTGAGCTTGCTTTGTTTAAGTTTGGAAGCATTTGGTGAGGGCAAGTCTTTGCTTTTATATAAAACATTTGCAGTAAAATTCCAGTTTCTGTCCAGGCTCTTTTAAATCAGAATGATTTTATTTTTTTTTTTTAATCAAGAATGATCCTTCCACAAAGGATTTTTTAAATGGCACATCTATAGAAATAATATTTTAACAGGATTACTTTTTGCCCAAATTGCTTTTTAAAATAAAAACTCATGTTTATTTAAATGTGCAGTTTGAAAAACCATTGACCAAAATCCTCTTAGCAGAAACCTCAGCCGCAGTGTAATGAAGGGGATTTTTGTTCTTGATTACAATGAGGACCAAGATTAATCACAACATGATTTTGAGAAACAGCTGGATTTTTGGCTAGAGGGGAGGGAGGTTAAAAATAAAGTTGGCATAAAGATGAAAAAAAACCCTTAGACATTATGTTTAGCTAATTAGCTAATTATCCTGTCCTAGCAGTCTGCACAAAATGAAAATACTCTTAAAAGAGCTTCAAATTCCTGCAAGTTTCCAAAACATATTTTGGAAACTGTTTTGCCCTCTGATTCCTTCCCTGAATTCCTCCTCTTTCCTCAGCCCAGCCAGTGATGGATTAAATCCCCTCTGTTCACTCCGGGGGCTGAGGGGCAGGTGTGGACCTGCCCTGGTGGAGCTGCCCAAGCCTGAGAGCAAACCTGGCAGCTGTCAGGAGGGACATCCTGGTGCTCTGCAGCTCCTCTCCTGCACTCACACACCCCAGATTGCGCAAATAAGGACTAATTTACCCCCTTTCACTGCTGGGAAACGTGCAGACCAGCCCTTTGCTCTTGGGGCAGAGGAGGGGTATTTTTACATTCGTAATCAAAGCTGTAGTTGGATGTGTTAGTTTTAGCTCAGAAATGAGGAGCCTCCCATGCCAAAGTCTTAGCAAGCACAGACTAAGAGATTTCCAGCTCAAGACCAGAGACAGCTACAGACAACCAGGGTGAGAACAAGGGCTGAAGCACCCACCACTCAGTGAAGGCAGGGTCAGGCTAATGGCTGGGCTTGGTGATCCAGAGGTCTTTTCCAATGTCAATGATTCAATGATTCCATGACCTTGGGTCACCATCAAGTGATTATTTTGGAACGGGACCATCTGAAGAAGGAGCTACTGAAGGACAAGAAGGAAGAGGGAGATTTACAGAGGGAAAGAGGTGACCACTGACAACTGAAAAAGGAAACTCCATGATGGCTCATCAAGGTGTATTTGTGTGGTGAGGAGGAGAGGTGGGTGCAGGAGAAGCTGGAGGAAAGATGTGACACCAGAGGGTGATGGAGAGGTGGTGGCTTGTAGCTGCTGTACAGTAATAGCATGTAGGGCACAGGCATAGCCTGGATGCAAAGGGCTGCAGCTGGCAGCCAGACATCCACAAGGATCTGTCAAAAAGACAGGCTGTGACTGTGGACTGCGAGCCACCAACATTGTCTGAAGTTTTCAGATGAGCAAACCTGAAGAGAAGTAGAGGGAGAAGAGAAGGCGTACAAGGGTAAAGCTGTGTGGAGCTCTGACATTAATATGGAATGACAGCAAGGATGGCCCACAAGGCATGGCAACACCCCTTTACCACTGATCCTTGGGAACACTGTCCTTCCCTAAAGAGTTGTGAGGAGCAGGTGGATCTGCCCTGCCAGCAGGGCTCAGGAGGGAGAGGAGCCAGGCTTCTAGAACACTGGGCACTCAGCCCTCTACAAGGCTCACAAGAGCTCTGCTGAATGCTTGCACCTTACCTCACCTACTGCAATATTTGAGAGGAAGGGAAAGAATCTCAAGAAAAGTTATAAAAAGATTAAATCTTAGAATTAGTCCAATAAACTTGGACACACTACTACAGCTGAGGCAATCATGATCCCTTCAGATATGTGCTACCACCTCCTGGGATTTTACACATCCAGACCATCATTTTAAGCCCAGTTGCTCCACCAGCAGTGGTGCTCAGGGGCTTTGCTCCACTGCACTTCTCTAAAAAGGCAGCCAGCTTGGACATGGGCCTGGTGAAACCAAACCATTCCCTCTCCAAAGCCCTCTGACCCTCAGCAACCTCCCAGCAAAAGCAAAGCAGCAAACAACACCCTGAGAGCAGCAATTAAATCTGTTCCATTTGGTTTGTTTCAATATTGCTGGCAGCTGTAACGCTGTGGTGCCCCAGCAGCAGGGCACCCTGCTCAGTGGTGGGTGCCAGGACATGAACTGAGCTGCCACAGAAACCAGGGATCCCCTGAGACAGGAGGATCAAGAAGGGATGAGAAGGTGCAGCATGGACCTGTCAGACAGCCTTTGTCCTTGAGAAGGCACAATAATATGAGTTTTTCCTGGCATCAGGAAGCGCTGGTTGTTCCTAACAGATGTCTGTCCTCACCTAACTATATGAAGAAATGCCGAGACACCCTGTTTCTTCCACCACCACCAAGCAAAGCATCCCAAAGGAGGGTGGAAGTTCTGTGGTCTGAAGACTTTTTATTTTATTTCTGCTGCCTTTGCCTTTCAGCTGTAAGTCCTGACCAACTCCCCTGTTGTCCTCTACCAGGACAGCTACTTTTGTCTGTAATTGTACAGAATGTCAGCAGGTATCACCACGTACTTCCTGGGTGCAATTTGGGGATTTCAGAGCTTGCAGCCTTCCTTGGCAAGAGCTGTGTCATTTTGACAATGCTCTCCCCAAACTCCTGCACTAAGAGTCTCCTGGATTAGTGTGGAGTGTCAAAATGAATATGTCAGGCTAACGCCTCCAACCCACGCCTATGAGATCAAGTCTGGCCTGCCCAGTAAAAGCCAGTTTGTTGGGCATGATGCCTTGGTTGGCTGCAATAAGGAGCAGTACAGTGACCTCACAGAAGTAAAATTAAGAGGGCAGAGCTAACTGCAGTGGAGCAGGATAACATCAGCAACAACCATGTGCCTTTGCCAAAGGTCTGTCTGAAGTGGGCAGCAAAAATCAAGCAGCAGGGTTGGGCTCTCGTGAGCTTGTCAGCCAACATGAAGCTGGTAAGGAAAGGCAACTGAGCTATGGGGACAGAGTGGGACACACCTCTGCCCACTGCCAGCAGGAAGGAGAGTGGCCAGGGACAGTAGTTTTGCCTCCCTGTACAGCTTAAGCCTCTGGTGTGTTCAGCAGCCAGCACCCTTCTGGTCAGCCACACCAATAAATCAACACCCACTGATTTTGTGAGGCCAGTTCCTCACATCTAACCCACCATACACCTCAGTAAAGGGCTGTAACTTCTTTAAAACCATCAGTCACTGGAGTCCTAAACAAAACACCTCTTGTTGAGCACAGAAAGGATGTGGACCTGGTGGAGTGAGTCCAGAAAAGATCCCAAAGATGCTCAAAGGGCTGGAGCATCTCTGCTATGGAGACAGGCTGAGAGAGTTGGTGTTGTGCAGCTTGCAGAAGAGAAGGTTTAAAGAAGAATTTAGAGCATCTTTCAGTACCTAAAGAGGCTACAAGAAAACTGGCAAAGGAGCTTTTTTTAAAGCCTTGTAGTGATAGGACAGGGGGGAATGGCTTTAAACTGAAAGGGGGCAGGTTTAAGTCAGATATCAGGGAGAAATTCTTTGCTGTTATGGTGGTGAGGCACAGGATCAGATTGCCCAGAGAAGTTGGAGATTCCCCTTCCCTGAAAATGTCCAAGGCAAGGTTGGATGGGGCTTTGAACAACCTGGTATAGTGGAAAGTGTCCTTGCCCAGGGCAGGGGGGGTTGGAACTGGGTGATCCTTAAGGTCCCTTCCAACCCAAACCATTCTGTGATTCTATGATTCCCAGTGACATTCCAGTCCTCAATGAAAACTCTTCAAACCTATATTTTCCTGTAACAAATCTTAGAAACACTCTCCAGAACAATCATTCTTGCTCTGCTTCATCCTTGGATTTGTGTTTTCAGCATCCCTGTTTAAAATCCTGTCTCAGAGGCTTGACTTGCGTGTGGTGAGCCATGCCCAGGAGCACCTCACTAATTGCTGTATGACCAATGGTCCTGGTAGCACATCACAGTTTCAACATCCTTGGCTCAGGTGCAAACACAATTTCACAAGAGTCTTTTGATTTTAACAGCACACTGCTGAAGTGGGGAGGAGATGGGTAATTCATCAGCTGCAGAATCTCTAAGCTGTAAGACATTGGTCTCTTCATGCTCATGTGGAGAACAACGTCAGCATTCAAGCCTTGTCTTGAGAGGCTCCTCACCCCAGCTGTCAGTGTGTGACCCCAACTACTTGTTTTTGACCTGCTGAGGCTTTGCAAAAAATTATCCCTGATGGATACCCCAAACTTCCCAAACCTTCACACGCCGCTGTCAGATGTAAGCAGATTTGACTGTTATTGGATGAAACAAGATACTAATAGCTAATAGGCAATTTATTTGGTGTTGTCAGCTTCATGATTATCCACCTCAGAGACATGGCCAAAGAAAACGTGAATAAAATGTATGAGCCAGATCCTCATCTCTACAAATCTGCCTCATTATCTCTGTTTTTGCATGGGAGATTTTCACAATCTGACACGTAATTCATGTGAAGGACTAATGTCAGCCACTGGGAAAGAAGCACTTCATCAAAAATAGAAGGTTTGCCACAAAACATTTGGTGTAAAAGGTAGGATTTAAGTGTAGAGGCAAAAGGTTTCAGAAATTATAAATTAAGCTTAATTTTCTATTCATATTGAAGACGAACTCGCCCATGGGTAGCACTGAGTGTAAGAGCAAGTCAGTGCTTGAGTGGCTTTTGACATATGTTGTGTTGGGGTTTTTTATCAAACTCGGGTGAGGGAAAAGCTGAGCTCTCAGACACATGACCTGTGCTTGCTCAGGCCTTCCCAAACTGATGCTGCCCTGTGGTGAGGACAGGGTGAGGCACAATTTGCCATCAGGGACCTCAACACGTTTTGGGTCCCTTGATGTTCCTCAGAGCTGGAGGTCTGGCAGGCTGTTCTCACACAAAGTCATCCAGTGACAAAAACAGTCAAAACTTAGCAGCCACCCCTCACAGTAACCATGTATGTAATGGGCCCAGGACACAAAGACACAATGCTGCTGAAATCCTGCCCATCTCCTTTCCTTCCACTGTAGAGTGGAGCATTCTTGCACAGGCAATTATTCTCAAAGCATGCTCCATCTTGCTGGATGCAGGAAGGAGCATTCCCCAGTGTTCCACTCCAACCTGGGCCAGGACAAGGGCTGCTTGGTCACTGTATGCATCTACAACAAATGTAGAAAGGCAACCTTATGGACTAGCAAGGACCTCACCCCATTTTTCTACACCCACCAGCATTAGTTCATTACTTCACGCCCCAAAATTTTCTGCATGTAAGTCTCTTTGAAGAGGTCCAAGTAACTTTCATGGTGCTCCATCAGAGCACCAGGTTTCAGGGCTGTTCTTTTTTCCAAGTTTCCCCTGTTTGCATTCCTGATGACAGGGCTGGCGCAGTGCATAAAGACAATTTCATACCTGTTTATTATGGGGAAGGACACATGCATCTGTAACTGATTTGACAGGAGACAGCATGACAGCTGTTTTACAGGATTCTCCATTGAAATAGCAAATGAGAGGCTTGCTGGCGTATATGGGACATATTTATATCCCAAACAAAAGGGCAATAACATACATAGTGACAAGCCTTGTTTGTACACAGCTTTCAGCAGGTTTGTGCCAAGCACTGGCTCCCAGCCAAGCTCACGGCTGGTACAATCTGCCACAGCCCCTCCGACTCCAAGGCAGCTGCATCAATTTACACCAAGGAAGAAATGAGATATAATTTTCTCAGTTACACACCAGAATTACAAGAGATGGAGGTGGGGGGGGCGAAATCTGCAGGAAGGCTGGAGGCAAGCAGCATCTCAGCCTGCCACGTGCTGCAGGGGGATAGGTCTGAGCGTGTTCCCAGGGCTGGGCCATTGGGTTTGTGTGGGGGGTTGCAATAAAGACAGAAACATTTTAGAAGCCACCCATAGCTGCCTGCATCCAGCGTGGCAAGCAGCACTCAGTACAGCAGCCCATTGTTTTCAGCCTGTTTAAATGGGAGGGCACAGTGGGGAGAGCTGCACTTCCATCAGTGCTCACACAGGGAAATGGAGATGGGGTTCTCCTGTACCCCAGGGCCTCTAATCATTCTGCAAACAGCAATTTTCTCATGCAGGGAAAAGAGATATGAAGATCACCTCCAGCCCTCACTTAGTCCCGGACCATCTGTGTAATGCCAGAGGATGCTTCAGGGAAGAGGCTGATGGCAGTAGCCTGTGGAGGCTGAAGCAGGACATCAGTGATCATGCCACTGAGCTGAATTTTGGCTGAAACAAGCAAGTGAGCAACCTTTGTCATACCATTAGTGGGGTTTTTTTAACAGTAGCACGCTCTCAGGAGCACAGTAAGTATTAACGCCGTTTCCAGACACCAGTTCAACATGCTTTATAGAGGTCTCCACCCTAATCTTCTTTTAAATTGATTTTCATAATTCAATGACCAAATTAAAAAATAATGTGGATCCTTAGTCCTGCTCTTTAGGGAAGGCTTTTCTTCTCCATGAGTGACTCCATAGCTCCTTGCTGCACCAGGCTGTTGTCTTGGCTTAAACATTTCACATTGTTTCATCAAAAATAGAGAGAAGTATCTGTTATTGTTTATTGCAATTAATTCCAAACCATAATAAATAATGCTGTGCCTGTACATCTACTTATAGTATATAACCATACCTTGTCACACCCTGCCCTGCCCAGAACTGCTACTGAGTGTAAGGGATTTGCTGTATTTCCAACCCTGGTATCAGGTCCTCACATGGAGCCAGGAATCTGCCCAGCAGATGAACACCATCAGAAGGCTGGAAATTGCAGTGGCCCAATCATATAACTTTGCTTTCACTTTATTCAAAAAAAAAGCATAACACAGGACATAAACATGGGACATAAATCTTAGCAAGAAGCTCCCACAGGTCTATGTTCATGTTTACATCACAAGTTTTATGATGATCATCATAAAACTTGTGATGGCTGTTATGTCAAAGATAGGTATGTTAAGAGAAAGGTTTGGAATGGTTTGTTTTCATTTCTGTTAAAGCAGTAACTGATATATAATTAATTTTAATTTTAGCCTTCTAATACTAAAACCAAATTTCTTTTCAGAAAACTGAGATGGCTCTGCCTCCAGCTGTTAAAGGCAACAATATGGGTATTGTATGCTAAAAACCCCAGGAACAATGGCAAAACAAGGAGTCAGTGTAAACAAATGGATGAGGCAACAAACACTGAATGAGACATTTTCAAACATTTAATGATTACGTGTCAAAGCACAATTTAAATATCACAGCACCTTATGTGTTCATGAAGAGGAAAACAAAATGACTGAGAACTCCTGGCTAAAATAGTCTTGTTCCTGGCACTGATTGATATTCTTGAATGGAAGACTTGATGGATTATGATTTTTGCAAGAGAATCATTACACGCCAAGTGCACAAATAGAGAAGTACAGCTTGTTGACACCTCTGTGCAAAATAAAGCCATTCTAGAAATTTTGATTCATTATATCTCTATTAGGAATCAGTCCACCTGACCTAAATTTTGCATCATAAATCAGATTAAGAAACCCGTCTGCATCTCAGCAAAGGCTGTACGCCCTTGGTTTAAAATCACTCCACTATATCCAGCACACCATTATTATTCTAAATGCAATAATCTATACTGTATAATTTAGGTCAACTTGATTTCAGACTAGGCAAGAGCACTACTACCCACTCACCTGCAGAGGAATTTAATCATTCTAGGGACATTATTTGTCTTTTTGTATATGGGCTATTTGTTGGGTTTTTAGTTTTTAATTCACTCATTGCTCAAGGTGTGGGGGGAAAAATAGCAAAACATTGATAAAATACTACAGGAAGATCATACAGCAACTTTGGACAATCTTAAAGTAGAGCCATATCGTTTTCTTACATGGGTAATTACAGTAAATTGGATTTACACAGCTAAGTAGAAAGTCATTGATTTTTCCTGGCTGGCCACAGTGCTGAAGAGAAGCCAGGTGGGTTTGTGCTTCTGCCTAAAAGACTTTGACAGCTGAAAATCTTCCTCCTGAAAGTGTGTAAGAGTGTATAGGTCTGGCTGAAAGTCAAAAGGAGTTGCATCCAAGTCTGAGATGCTTTTTAAACTATCCCCATTGGTATCAACCTGGAATTTGGAGTGAGTTTTAAAAGGAAAAACGGTAGCATTTTCTGCATAAAATTAGACAAGTTCATTAACCGTGAGGAATTTTTGTTTAACTTTGAGGAGCTGCATCGCTCGCTCCTCTTTGAGCTGCACAAGCAAACCCAGGGGTACAGCACCAGCCTTTGACGATGAAAGGGCCACGAGCAGAAACAAAATGGGCTTTTGAAAGCTTCAAGCCCATGACAGCTGTGAGAGAGCAATAATTCAGGAAATGTCTTGGGTAAAATCAACTCGAATGACTTGATGCTTTGTTTTATCATTAGGAACATAAAGGAGTTTCTTTTAGTTATCAACCAAAAATCTCAAGGGGTTCCCTAAAGATTTCCTAATAACATGCCTCGAATAGAAATGACTGCAAGTGACAGTAAAATAGCAATTGAAAAGGGACATTTTGCCCACAAGTGTCATTGCTGTCATTAAAACATGAGACTCCCTAGCTAGCCTACACCCTGTTCCCACAGACTGCTTCTAAACCCAACAGGGCAAGTCTCTCTCCAGGCTTCCTAAAGCAAGGATGCCAATGCTGGCTGTCTACGTTCCTACGGAAAGTTCCTGGGAAACCCTCAAATGAGGCCATTTATTACTACAGCCCCATGGTTTCTGGTGGTCACTTACACCTGGGTGTGTGGGAGGTGGGGAATAAAATGTGCTGTTAGTGCATCCTTTAAAGAAGTTTCCCATCCTGGGCACAACTGAAATGGCCCCAGACTCTGATCCCAGGGCAGGACCAATCCCCATCCCCACGGATGGATGATACCCTGACCCTACCCTTGCCCCAGCAGAACCCCCCCAGCCTTGAGACAGCTCAGCATGAGCCCAGGAGAGCACAGTGAAGCACTGGGGAAGATGCCAAGCAAGGTGACTGTCAGCTGTGCTAGCTGGTTATATTTATACCTGCAGTGGAAATAGACTTTAAAGGGAATATAAACGTTCTTGGCTCCTTTCTCAACCATTCTTTTACCTGGCACAGGGGTGTGAAGGGACTAAATAAACACTGAAAATCTTACTTAGTCTGTATTCTGCTAAACAAGACCTTACCAACTTCCTTTTTATCTTTTTAACACAAGACAATGAATTCTCTTAAGACTTTTCTGGCTTTTTCTAAGTCCTCACACAGACTTTCTTAGCAAAGAACTAAGTTATGCCTTTCTTCCAGAACATTTGGACAAATGACAAGACTAGATAACAGGTCCTCCATATCCCTTAAGTATAAATGTATTCACTGACTGCCTATGAGGAAGTTGACAAAAACTTTAAAAATCTAAAAAGAGTAAGAATAACATTTCTGCCGTGGGGAGACCTGTGACAAACAATTACCCTGCAATTTAGTAGCATTTTTGATGTAAATGGTTGATGCTGGAGAAGAAAAACTGCCAGTGTCACACTCCTTAGGGGACCTCAAAACACCTTGTCTGAATGGCGTCTCCCCTGAACTCAGAAGCACTGCTGCTGCCTCCCTGAGCACTGGGTTTAATTTTTTAATCCATTCCCAAACTCCCCCAAGTATCCAAGGTTCCATGAGTGGTGGTCTGAGGATACTCTGGGAGCATCACGCTGGCATTGCCTAATTCCCCTGTCAAACACTGCAAAGTCCCTTTGTGCCACATCCCCATCATTGGAAATACCAATGTTATTTTCACAGAAAATAAAGACTTCCTGATAGACACAATTTAAATAATACAGTTGGCTTTTTTTAAGGGGAAAGAAACAATCCATTCAAATGGAGAATGATTTCTTTCTCAGAATGTTTCAAAGTCATGTCACTCTATCTATTACCCAAGACAAATTACTTTGACAGCACTATCTACTCTTGACATTTGAGTTGTCTCTCTAGCCTATTATATTTTAACACAGGCATAAAATATTGTTCAGACAGTATGGTTAGTCTAAAAGAGTAAATCTAACTGCTTTGAAATGGCCTATTAGGAGATGAACTCTCAGTTTAGCTGCAGGCAGAGAATTAATCCAGTGCTTTTCTTAGTTCTTCAATGGCAATCTTTTCTTCCCTGCTAACTAAACGCTCTTTATTTGGAGGCATGTAAAAAGAAAAAAGAGAGTGATCTTCAGAAAGAGAGGGGGCAAATTAAACAGAAATCAGAGGGGAAAGTGTCATTAAGAAATTCTGACACATGACATCGTTAGAGGACATATCTGGGCTCTGCTGTTGTGGCAGAGATGGAGTTGAATTTTTACTTCAGTCCTGAGAACAATTATGTACACAACTTACTCAACCTCCTGCATGCCTCAAAATACAACACTTGCCTGTGCTGTTTGGGTTGGCATATTGCAAATATCCAGTTTTAAAAAAGAACACCCTGGGGGACACCTTCCCAGGGCACAGCTGCTCCTGAGTCACGAGGAGAGGATCACTTGGGGTCCCAGCCCCGCTCAGTGGCATGGGTTCCAGCTGTTCATCAGGGCAGAGTGCTCTGCTCAGCTCACAAAGGGTTTCTGCCTGTCTTACGGCTTCACCTTCAGCCATGGGAGTGGTGTGAGCGTGTGCTTGGTCACATCATCCTCTTAGGCATGTGGAGATATGTGGTTTGTAGTAAACAAATGGTTGCAGATGCTTCAGAGGAATTAATTTCAATTCTTTCCCCGAGCTTCTCCTCTCCTTAGAACCTGCCTTTCCAGTGCTCACCTTCACATCACAGTTTTAATGTTTATCTACTTCATGTCTGCTTTTCAGCATCTCCTTCTCTTGCCACTTAGCAGCTTCTGCCGGAGAGGAATTAGAACCACACACATACTCACAGACCCCAGTTAAGCACCAGTATCTTGCTGCCCTCCAGGTGTGTGATGGGGATTTTGCACAGGTCTTGAACCACCCCAGAGACATCCCAGCTATGGACACCTTCCACCCGGTGTGTGCTGGTGGAAACCCGGGGAGATGGGCACTGAGGGAGGGGGCACGGCCAGGGACGGGACCAAAAGCCACCCCAACGCGGAGATATGGGCCAGGAACACACCAGGGTGAGAAGGCCCCGAGCCGGAGGCGCCGGGGAGGGCCGGCAGCGCCCCTTGCCCGGCGCGGCTGCGAGCGGCGGGCCGGGCTCCGGAGCCGAAGGCAGCATTGCCACCCTGTGGAGAGAGGAGGGGAGCGGACAGCTCGGCTGGGCTCGGCTCCCGGCACCGCCCGGCGCCCCCCGGGACCCCTCGGTTGCAGCCGGGACCGCCGGGGTCTGTCCCCTGCCAGAGAGCACAGCTCCGGAAAAGTGCAGGCAGCAGCTCCAGCAGCCTCTGCCTCCCCCGGTTCGCAGTTCCCCGAAGGATGCCCAAAGGGATACCCACGGAGGCCCCTGAGGTTTCCCCGTACTCCTGAGGAAGAGCACGGGGTGAAAGCACAGAGTCCTGACAGCTCCCCGGGAGAGGCGCAAGGCCTTTTACAGCTCTTTGCCCTTCGCAGCTGTCCCAGCCCGGTCTATGCAATGACTCCTGATACATCCACTGCATCCAGGTCTGGGGTCCTGAGCCCAGGAAAGACGTGGATCTGTTGGACTGAAGCCAGAGGAGGCCGTGGAGATGCCCAGTGAGCTGGACCACCTCTGCTGCACAGACTGGCTGAGAGAGTTGGGGTGTTCAGCCTGGAGAAGAGACAGCCCCAGGGAGACCTTAGAGCACCTTCCAGTACCTAAAGGGGGCTCTTATAAAAAGGGAGAGCAGCTTTTTACACAGGCAGACAGTGTTAGGTGAAGGGGAGAAAGTTTTAGATTAAATACTAGAAAGAAATTTTCAGTGTGAGGGTGCTGAGGCACAGGAACAGGTTGCCCAGAGGAGTTTTGGAAGCTCCATACCTGAAGTGTTCAAAGCCAAGCTGGATGGAGCCCCAAGCAATATAATCTAGCAGGTGATATCCCTGCCCATGAAAGGGGGATTGGAATGAGATGATCTTGCATGTCCTTTCCCCCCACCCAGACCAGTGATTCTATGAAAAAACAAACTGCAGATCAAATGCCTGAGCAACAACGACCTACTGGGCTGCACTAGGGCTTGCCCGAGCAGTGTCCAGAGAATCTGCACATCTCCTGTGACAAATGCCAGCGGTAAATTTGCCATGTGGTAAATCTGTCTTCATTCCCCTCACTGCTGCATGATGGTGAGGTTTCAACTCTTCTGTGCTTCCCACATCATGAGGTCACTTCTTGCTAAAACACATTTATTGTTGTGACAGCTTTGCTTTGTGTAATTATCTGTTTATCAGCCACCAGCCTTCTCTTACTAAGGAGCTTGACGCCTTCTTTTTTATTCATCACACCTGATCAGTCTCGAAGATAGATATCAGGTTAAACGAGCTTCCTGGGCCAATCAATCAGCCCCGGAGACAGCACCTCTTGTTGCTCAATGAAACTCCTCTGCTGCCCTACCTGTGTGGGGTGATTGCCTTTCCCTTCCCCCGGGACTGCGGCAAAAGGATCCAGGAGGCATTTGTTTTGCTTTTGTTAATTGAAAGGTGAAAACTCTTCTAATTAATGATCCAGCTACAGGGCCTCATTGTGTCATTATTCCTTATTGATGAAAAAGGAATAACAGCCATCTGATAAATTAGGGCAGGCACTAGGACCTTCAGAGTGTGCCTAAATTGCATGTGTTGTGAAGGACTGAGCGTGAAGGGGCTCATTAAGAGTGACTTGGTGACCAAAGGGATACCCAGGATTGCTGTCCCCTGCTATTAGATGTGTCTGAGTTACACGCCCCGTTGGTAAGCCAGGAGCTCTTTGTGCCCTTCCTCACGTCCTTTCAGGAGCTGACCCAGCTCTTTTGCTGGCAGGTAGAAAACCTTGACCCCCCTCATTTATCATGGTTATAGTTATATGATGTTATATCCATCTTTTTTTCTTACCCAGCATTGTCCTCTAACTCAAACAGTTCCTTCTGCACCCCCATGTCTTTGTAAGAGAGAGCACCCAAAGAACAAGAACTCCTGTCCCTGCTCACTGAGCGCTCCCAGTCTCCTCTGCAGGATAAGCTCTCCCCTCTGCTCTCTTTCTATCAGTCTTTCTCTGAATTCCAGGGTAAATTCATCTTTCTTGAGGATGTGTGACCCACATATGCAGCATTCCAGGCAAGGGCTCGTACAGACCTTGTGCGCTGGTAATGAGATCTCATTTTACTGTATCTGGGGAAAGTCCGTGCCATCCTTGGGTCACTGCTGCCTTTTTGATAACTGGGCCAAAGGGGGTGGCTGTCCTCACTAGCTCCCAGCCCCCAGTGTGTACCACAAGCTCCTGGCATGGTCTCCAATGTCCAAATGTAGGACTTTTTACTTCTCACAACATTTCATTCCATTTCTGCTGCTTCTTGAGAAGAATAAATAAATAAATAAATAAATCTGCTCTCCACTGACCAGATCTCCTGAAAGTGTCTCAATGGCTAACGAAATAAATTAAATATTGATTTTTGGACCATTAAAGAAATGTCTGTATGTCCTTAAGGAAAATCTGTCCCAAGACCTACCTTTGACAAAAATGTTTATTAAGTTCTTTGCCTGCTGCTGTCTGCCTGCTTGTTAATTAATTCCCTATCAACATTATTTGTTCATCTGTTGAGAAACAACTTTTCTAGTTTCACCAATGGGTCCTTGTAAAGTACTTTCTCAAGACTAGATTGTCAGGGAGATTTACTGCCCTTGTGTTGAGGGTGTTTGTTAGCTTAGCCAAGGAGACACAAATCAGGTTAATCTGGCACAAACTTCCTGGCAGCACCTTGCAGGATTTTGCCTTGCCAGCCTTCCTTTTAAACTGTTTGGGACTCTCAACCTTTGTCTACAGAAATCAAAGCTGCCTTTCCTACTGTTTGAATAGTCCATGAATCAAATCTTCCTTCTGGCAGCAGCGTCTGAAGTGTGAAACAATTCACCATGTTCAAGTCTTTCCCAGATTTCTACTCTGTGCATTCCTGCCTCCCAGCCCAGCCTTTTTCTCCCCCCAAAGATGGGGTGAACACCCCACTTAACCAATCAGAGGTCAAGAAGAAGAGAATGTGAAACAACACTTGAATTTGAAACAAATAGTATTTGAAGGGAAACTTTCTTCAGTTGCATGGAACCCACCTTTCTGCACAAAACGGAAGAATTTAAAGACTCGTGGAGACATCTCCTCTGAAGCATCAATCCACTTGTCCCTGCTCAGTGTGCAGAATAAACTGGCTAAACACTTCTGCCGTGGCTGAGGTGGTACAGCAGAGGCTTCAGCCGAGTCAGCCCCAAACTTGGCTGAGATGAAGATGACATCTACCACTGTCTGCTGCCAGCACCCTGAGCAAGGCAGACAGGAGATACCACGGGAGCACAAGCAGTAATCACGAAGGTGTCTTCAGGGCACACGAGATGTACACGCACGCACACAGCTATTCAGGTGCTCTGTAGCATGTCTCACCTTCTGAACCACTCTCAACCAGGCACGGGGATTCTGCAAGCCAAGCAATTGTAGGGGAGGGAGATCCAGGGAAGACTGGCATTTTTATATAGGCAATAAATCCTACTTCATGAAGAAACATGTTGAGGTAAAATTGCCAGTGGCTGTTTTAATAACTATTTATGATACATAAAGGGATTTGATTCATAAAAGCAGTAATTATGTCTTTACTACAAAGCAGTACAAATATAAAGCCTCCTACCTACTACACTGAAACTGTAATTGCATCTCATTAAAGAATATAAGCAAATCAAAATTAAAAACTTGAGCGGGGGGAGAAGCTACCCAAAGTCTTGGTGGCTAGACATTATGGGCTTTGTGTTGTGCCATTCAATCACCTTAAATACCTCGTAAAGTGGGGTGAAGCCCTGAAGAACTGGGTGGTGTTTGGGCAGCCCAGAAGATGGCTTTGCTCACCTAGGCAGTAAGTTTCCAAGGAGACCTGTCCACATAAAAGGCACAACAGAAACCTTGGGTTTAACCTCAGACAAGTGGGAATTCCACCAGAACCTTCCATGTGGCTGCAATTGCACCATGCCAGTCGTGGCAGAGCCACAAAGGAAGATTAAACCTTTCCTAGTCCAAACACAGCTGAGGGATAGGCTGAAATAAGCATTTCAAGTATTATTTAAGTGCACACCTCTGAAGGCAGAGCCTTTTGTGCTGTGGCAACAGAAGAGGTGTAACATCACAGTATTCCACTACTGCAGGCACCAAGTGGGTAGAGGGTAAATTAACGTCACATAGAAAAATATCAACCCTGAGGTTCAGGCAGTGGTCACAGAGGTGCCAGAGCCTAGTGATGGCTTTGTGCTCCAGGCTAACCTCATAACACCTGGCCTTTGCCAGGACTCCTGTTGCTCCTTACTAGGTCTTCTCTCAGCATCTCAGGAGTTTCAGCCTTTTACCCTCTGCTCCCTTCATCAGTGTGGTTTTGGGGTGAGGAGCTCTCCCTCCTCCCATTCACATCTCATCCCTGAGCAGTTTAGGATCCTGAAGGGACCAGGCTGTCCCTACTGTGTTCAAGATGAGTTCCTTGTGGCCCAGTACAGCTTTTATTGCCCCAAGTTCCTTCAGAGCCACCACTTGCCCACCTCAGTGGCCAGCCCTGCTGTGAGAGCACCTCCACAGTACGGCTGGAGGAGTGTCCCAGTTATCAATGCAACTTTCCTACCAAATGTTCTTTGGTCTAATCGCGTTCTTAAACTACACAAACACAATCTCTGCACCACGATCAATTATTTAACAGAAAATGATGCATTGAGTTAGAAACTAAATACCATTAAATATGCTTCAGGAATTCTAATTGAGAGATTTCACTGTACTGCTAATGAAAACTTTAACTTTGCGGTGTTTTCAAATCTTCCTTGAATATAGATAAGCCAATATCTATATACATTCTTTTAATGTCTGGAATTATTTTGCCATTTTAATGTAATCAGTCTTTCTATTTTGAAGAGGATGCCCTTGTAGGTTATTTGTTTTCCTTCTGTTTTGCAAATTGTTCCCTTTTCAGGATTGTTTGTTTAGTGTCAAGAGGTTATTAAACAAACCAAGCACAGTCCTTAAACTAATCAGCTAGAAGTGACAATAGAGATAGGAATAATTCAATATTAAAGAGGTTACTTTTAAAATTGATCTGAAAATGTAACGCATTGGGGGGAAGGGAAGCACATGCACATCTCTTATTAAAGTTGAAAAGATGAGCTGGAGGGACCAGATGCCTTAAAAGCATGAGCCAGGAGCCCCCACTGATGGGAAGAGTTGAGCTCCAACACACCACAGCCAATTTCCACATTCATACCTGTTCTCCCCACTAGAGTGACTCAAGGGAAAACTCCACAGGCCTTGCAAGCAGGTGAGGTCTTCCTTTCCACCAGCCTTTGCCATCAGTCTTTTGTAGTCTTTGGGATCTTTCTCTAAGTGCTTCACATGCTGACACCACTTAGGGTGGACTCTTGACCTCAACACTGCAACCAGTTTTTCTACAAGTAAAGGCTGAAGGGTCTGTAAGTCTGGGTGTCTCCAACAGACTGCTCTGTTAATTAGCTAATTAACACAAATCACTGTGGATCTCTGCCGATGCAACTTTTGGCACTTTTCTCAGTGCCTCCTCTGAAGTTTGTTCAGCACATTGCCTTGGGCATGGTGATGTTCCCCCTGGTTTACACACTTTTTCCTCTCTGCTTCCACTGGACTACAGCTGGTCAAAACACAGAAAGGGAACGAGAAGAAAACCATGCACTAAGGGACTTTCTGAAGGATTTTAGTCTGGGTCATTTTGGCTGGGTGCTAATTCTTATGTAGTAAGCACCATACCTCTGCCAAGGACTCAGAGAACTCCTGGCACTGTGAGCAGCATTTTCCATCCCAAGGGCTTTGCATCCTTTCCACTTCTGCCTGTGGAATAGAGTGCAGGAATGAGATCTGCAATGGCCAAGTGTCCTCTTGCAGTTCCTCTAGGACCAGCAGCAGGTCACTGCGGCTGCCAACCTGCCCTGCAAAGCACTGGAGATCAAGCTCAGCAAACCACAGGCACTGCTGGTTTGTCAGCAGTTACAGGCAGAGCCAGGCTGTTGCTGAGCACTTCCAACACACCTGGCTGGTATGGCCATCCTGGACCTTTCCTGATGGGACAGCCCTGTGGTGTCCTTTGGTGCCTCATCACAAGGTCACCGTCCTCATGGTTCTAAAGGAGTGCTCCTTATCCAGGTTGTATCCACACACACAGAGCATGGCCTCTCCTCATGCAAGAGGACACAGCAGGCAGTTTGTGAGGTGCATAGGAACTACCTGCCCAACACTGCCCACCCCATGAGCCCCTGTGCCCACCAGCCAGCTGTGAACACCCCTCCTGTTGCCCGATGTAGAGTTTAATCAGCCCAGTGCTGCTGATTGAAGCAGAGCGGACAGCTCTGGTGTCCCCGCTTTCAAACACAACTGACAGGTTGAATTATCATAAAATCACCCTTTCATCATAATTTTGGGCAAAAGATCCTCCAGCCAGGCTATTTATACTGGAGACACACAGCACAGAACATGGCGTGAGTCCTCTGGTGGCCCTCGCTCCCGGTGCTAATTGTTCAGGAAGTGTCATCAGGATCATTGCTCTGCTCGTGTTGTGACTGACTTTGGGAAAATCATTTTAAAGGGAGCAGCTGGTAACAGTCCTGATCTTTCAGAGGCAGCAGCACTGTGCCTTACAGTGTGCTTCTGTCTTATGTAAGGATGCAACAAGCAGTGGCAGAGTCCCCTTGCACGGGAGTGGGTTTTTGCATCTTTAAAAAAGAGTAAATGCCTAAATTCTCACCTCTGTAGTGCAGATGTCTGGAAATCCCTCTCTGCACTCTCCATGTGCCCATCAGCAAGGGGCACAGCAAACAGCCTCCAGCAAAGCTGCTGCTGTGGAAACTGCTGGCTGGACACTCTCACAATGCTGTAAGTGGGCTTTGGGGGTTTTTGAATATTTTTCTTCTTCTTGATGTCACTTGAAATCAGATTTAAGCTGAAGTGAAAATAAACAAGCCATTCATAGGAGTAGATTTTGTAAATTTACTGGTCTCAGTGAACTTAAAACTTCCCTGTTTATTTAAAGCAGCTGAGGGGAAGGAAGGAAGAGTGGAAGGGCAAAATCAGACAACAAAGCTTCTGTTGTAAGCCTGGGTAGTGAGAGCTGCTGTCTATCACAGACAGGGACTCTTAAAAGCAGAAATGATATAGCCACTGAGGCAACCAAAAACCAAGTGCCACTTTCCCTTTTTAAGATATTCAGGATACAGTTGTCTTCAAAATAGGGAAATAATATATGCATTTTAAGAAAAACCTGCAAACTCAGGTGAGGAATAGGACACTGAAAAGAGGACAAACACCACAATCTAAGTCACTTTCTTTGTTACAAACCTGGGATAAACAAAGCTGTTTAATAAATATTGATATTGTTTGTATATCCTGCCTTTGGAAATGAATAGTAAAGTGATGCTCTAGTTCCTTTTCCTCTCTAAAGAGACACTAAGCTCATCACTGTGCATCTATATGCACCCCAAACTGGTTTTCAGAGAAAGCTGGAAAACAAGTCCACAGCAACATTAAAATATCCATAACAGCTTTTGAAATTGTTTAGTTGACATCACCCTTTCCTCATCTGTCTGTTTAATGCCTAGGAAAATCAAGGTTTCCCAGCATGGAATAATCATGACAATGATTATCTGGGACCAAGTGTTTTAGGACCAAGGAGTTATTGCAAGGTGGCTCTGAGGGTGCCCTTGGATAATCCCTTTGGGCAGGACACAGCTATTCCCAGTCAGAGTGCACTGCTGTATCCCTAAAGGCTCCCTGGTAGACCCAAAGGCACTTCACTTTCTATCCCAAACTGCTCTTTGCTTTTCTTGGGACATCTCTTACAATGCCCTTAAAGCTGGGTCTTGGCTTCATGTTTCACTCTACTACCACAGACTTAAGCATCCCTTCCCTTCCATGTCTCCCACCTCTGTCCTATGCAAAAGCTCATCCATTGCTACAGAGTCAGCTTCCCTTAAAACCATTGTCCTCCCAAAAGAGCTCTGTGCCCCACAGCCTGCCCCTCACACTGTCTCTAAAAAGGGACACAGTGACATTCCCACAGCAGTGTTTGGTCTCGCTCATTCCAGCTGAAGCTTTTTAAACATGTGTCAGTGTGTTCTGTAAATATTGAAGCAAAGCTCCGAGGCAGGGAGGCACATCCCCTGCAGTCACAGGGCTGCGATGCAATGAGCTCACCACACCACCCCACCTGGCATCCCAGCAGTGCCCCTTAATTCACAACACCCCCAGGAACACAAAGAAACCACCATGGTGATGGCAAAGGCACAGTTAAAGCACCTCCAGGCTCCTGCTACCGTCAGGAGCCATCAAGCCAGTCCTAACTCTGGCCGGCATCTCCAGCACTGCCCTTGGGAACAGAGGCTTTTTTCCCTCCTCTCTCCTCAGGCAAGGACGATGCTCCCCCAGCACCAAGGGTACTGCTGCCACATCAGGCAGCTGACTGCTGGACAGATCCCACGTTTTCCCCATCCCACCTCCTGCAGAGTCCCTGCAGCAGAAATCTGCAGAACAAGAAGCCAGGTGACATCAGGGGGTGCCTCTTGTTGTGCAGGTTTCTATTGCAGGGGCTCTGCAGAAGACTGGATGAGGAAAACACAATGATCCTACAGAGGAATTGCTCATTTCTTCAAGGCTGTAAAAATAATGAGCATAACCCTGCCAAAGCCTGTTGTCCCAAACTCTGCGAGGTCCCAGCAGGTCAGCACCAGTGCAGCACCTCAGTAGTGCACAGACGATGGGCACCAACAGGGCTGGTCTCCTGTTCCTTGCTGGAGCAAAAAGGCAGGCTTCAATATGTTTGGAAGAGGCTGCCAGCACTTCCACAAGGTGTTTAGCCATTTTGGGTCTTACCAGGGGCTTACAGTGCTGTAGGTAGTGCTGTAGCTTTCCTTCCTCATTTTTGGCTTGAAATTGAATTCCAGAGTCTTATGCACATTCTCATCAGATACTCTCCTTGGAAATGCTCAAGGAGTCCCCTGTGATTAAGCTGGAGCAATATAACAGCTTTGACAAGCTGGGCAGGAAGGCAGCTGCCCCTTCAGCTGGAAGTTCTTCTTCACACCTGATGGGTGGTAACCATGTGCAAATCCTGTCATTGCTGTAACAATTCAAAGTCTGGCTCCAACAGGCTCCAGTGGCTCAGGCCTTGAGGAAACCACCTTCCTGGAGGTTCAAGCTAACACATTTGCCTTTTCAACTCAACAGCCCCCCCCATGAAGGGTGAACTCCCAGCTGATAGGACTGTTGCTTTTTAGAACACCCTGGTTCAGTCGCTCACGATCGCCAAGCCCTGAACTCCATGTGGCAGCTGCACCTCAGCCACCAGCTCCAGCATCCTTGCTATGACAGTGAGAGCAGCTCCAGGTTTCAGGCTTTGGCTGCTCTCTACCAAGTGCCAGCCCCCATCAGGAGAGGAACGTGGCTGGGGAGTGAAGGTGCGCAGCCCCAGCTGCCCTCTGTCACCCTGCCCTGATGGAGAGAGGGCAAGAGGTGAGTTACACCCACCAGGACAGAGAAGGAGAGCAGAAGGCACCAGCTTGAAACCCTCTGACATCCTTGCACAAGCACAACACACTTCTGGACCCACAGCCAGTGCACTCTCAATGCTCACTGTGCAAATAACAGTGCTGGAAAGTACATGCCACAGCTGTTTGTTTCCTCTGCCAGTCAGATGATGACATGATCTGCTAAAAACTATCTTCTAGATGTGCACGTCTCATTTAAACTACCTGGGGGTGTTTAATTATGGCTTAGCTCTAGCACACACTGCTGCTGCTGCATCTTATTTTATATAAGTGCCTGGGTGAACCCATAGGCTCTGTGCCCTCTCCTGCACTACACCACTGGGATTACATAGGGATGTACATAAAGGATATTTACAGTGCCCTCTGCCTTTCCCTGCTCTCTCTAGAATAATGCAGTGCTTAGCATCATTTATTCTGTATATTTTTTATCATCACCTTATCAGCTTCTCTGGTGGTGGAGAGGTAATTTGTATTTAGCAACTTCCCTTGAAGAGAAAGCAAAAATTAATATTCAGGTGTAGGCAGAACAAGAAGTAGAAGATAATATAACTTTTTTCTCTCACACTGACCATGCATCATTCCTCCACAAGTTTTTGTCTACTAAGCTTTGGCAGAGGCACCATGAAGATTTCATCTGAGATAGCAGCTGGGGGCAAAACCATTGAGCCCAGTCAGTGTGTGCACAAACCAGTACACGAGCAGGCCTGGTGGGTGTCTGCATCAGCAGGTAATGCTTGATGAACTCTTCTTCCCCATCCCCATATATGTTAGTCAGTGTTCCTTACACAGAGAGCATTGTTTGCTTGGCACTCTGAGTTTTTGCAGGTCACCGACCCTCACAGCTCTAATCTCTCCAGATAACACTGGTTTGCCTCAATTTTGATAAGTTTTTTATCTCTCTAATTTCTGGGTGATATCAAGGATGAAATTACACCTTAGAGATACCCTTCACGAAGTGTAACTGCTAAATACAGGGGCAGGGTTTTTCTGGTGTAGTTTAGTTGGCTAAAAACCTACCAGGAATATTTTTAAAAGGCTTTACCCCAAGGGTTGCTATTAGCAGACGTTTCCTCACTTTGCACCAAAATTTGAGAATCAGAAGGCTAAAAACCACGTCAAAACATTCTCTTTTTTCTCCCTCCTTGCTCTATGCAATGTGGAACGGGCTAATGCTGATTTCATTAAAATCATTTTAATCAGCAGACCACACAGACCCCTTTTGAAGAAGGTGGGAGTTCTGCCAAGGTTTCACCCTCTCTGAAGCACAGCCTCACTTCCTCACCCTCTGGCTACATGGACTCCCACTGCCTGCACAGGCTAAAATAAAATTGTCCCAGGGAGATCCCACCCCTGTGGCTGCTCCCAGGTGGCACAGACTGCACCAAAACATGCAAATTTGCAGTGTGGTTATTTAATGCTGAAGACACTCTCAGTTCTCTATCCCAGACTTGTGTTTTTCAGAGGCACTGTAGTACTTGCAAAGACAGGGCTTGGCTGCCTGCACCAAAGCATGGACTGCAGCACAGGGGCCTCAAACACAGAGCAAAGTGACCTGCATTGCTCTCTGGGTCTATGCCTAGAGATTCCCTTTTCTCCATGGGAGCATGAAAAAGGTGGGAAAGCCCAGAGGGAGCAGCCGTGTCCCACTGGACTGAGGAAGGGACACAGCTGAGGAAGTGATGGGATGGCAGTTCAGACAGAGAGGAAGAGGAACAGATCACAGATCACTCATTGCTGCAGAAGGGTGCTGTGGACACTGGACACCAGCCTTGCACGTGGTTTGGGAAGCAGATGAACTCATGGAGGAAACTATACAAAGTCACCACATCAGGCTCAGCAGGTCCCAGCCAGGTCCCAGCAAGATGAGACCAAGGAGCACTGGAAATAAAACAGTTAGCTTGTGGTCTGGGTGATGGCAGTGAGCTGGGCACCCCTGCTCCAGCCATGTTTTCACAGACACCAGAGCACAGAGGACAAAGTGTGTGCTGAGGAGGTGAAATGAGTAATCCCACCAAAAAAGGGCGATTTGTCTTACCAGAGACACTTATGGGTCATGGTCTATTTCAGTCACAGAGGTGGAAAGTCACAGAATAGTTAGGATTGGAAGGGACCAGTGGAGGTTATCTTGTCCAACCTCCCTGCTCAGGCAGGGTCCCCTGAAACACATTACTCAGGATTGTGTTCAAGCAGCCTTTGAATAAAGGCCAGATAACTCCATGAGTCAGAAATAGTGTTAGAGCCCTGCATGCTGCTATCACCAAAATAAATGCAGTCCCTGTGAGCCAGGAGAAAGGCAGGACAACACTCAGGAGAGAGGCTGGAGGAGGAGTCCTCCACTGGGCACAAAAAGCAGGCATGGCTGGAAACTGTTTTTACACTTGTACTCTGCTGGCATATTGCAAGCCAATCAGCCTCGAAGTATACTCCAAGCTACACTGCTAGTGCCAGATTTTAATCAGTGTTACTATTGGGCTGCACAGATGAGCTGCCCACGGGTCAGTCCAGCCAGCTGTTGGTGACTGCAAGTGACACCAGACCTGAGGTGTGCAGGAGCAGGAAAATCTGCCATGCTATTTCCCTGTGCCAAGTCTAACTCCATCTCTCTGCTGATCACTTTATTGACACAACTGGGAAGTTCACAAATCCAATCAAACAGTGAGGAACAGCTAAATATTACAAAACTACCAGATGAGTAACAGAGAAGAGGAAAAATAAACTTTTTTTTTTTTAAATTTAAGCCCAGAATCAATCTGGGAGAGATATGTAATAAATATATTAAGCAGATGTATGTATAGTTCTGCAGTACCTCCGCTGGCTTTATCTGACATGAATTTATAATGCAATTGAATCTGATTTCACTTCCCAATGATCTCATCTCAGTCACTGTCACAGTCCCACCGCTGCCCCACCCTGTGAGCAGCACATCCCCTGCCACGGGCTCAGCCCTGCCAGGGATCTGCCCTGGCTGCCGGGGACGAGGGACGCGGGGTCTGGCGGCAGCTGATGCATCCCAGGAGTCACCGATTGTGACTCTCAATGAAGTGTGAGTCAGCACCGCCACTGTAAACCCGGCCCTGCCGAGGCTTAAATATAGCAGCTCTGGCCCGGGATGGAAACCAGGGTAGTCAGATCCTTGTGAGTGAAGTTAAAGCAAACTCGAGCTGAGACTTGAAAAGCGTGAATATTTTTACAGTGGGGTTTCGTTTTTTTCTTTTGAAAAGATATTATCATTTTTGCCACTCGCTAATCTGAGCTGATAGGAGGGAAAAACAAGAAAATCCACAAGCAGGATACCCAGACTATGCCACCCCCTTTCCTTTTACATCTCAAAGTTTTCCTTCAATGAACACTCTATTTTCCACATGTAGGACTGACACACTTGGAAGTGCATTAGGACTTGAAGAGGAGACCTCAGAAAGCTCCCACAAAGCCAGAGATGCTGGACAAAGGGGCTACAGGAACAGGAAAATCAACTGGAAGGGATACAGAGCTTTGCGATAAACCTCTGCATCATTCACACAGTTTCCAGTGCCAAGTTTAATACAAATATACTTCAGGTTATGTTGTTTTTTGACATCTAATCTGCAGATTAAAAAAAAAAAGCAGTAAAAAATTCAGAGGCATTCTCACTTGGTGTGGGACACAATGGTGAAAACACTGAGTGTTCAGTCCTGCTTGGGGCAAATGGAGCTGTGTGCTGGTGCATCAGGTACATACACTCAGCACTCCTGGAGCTCAGAGGTATTTAAGTTTCTCTTATTCATGAACTTCAAAGGCACCTGAGTGTTAGATGCTTGCTGAGCAGCAGGTCCATATTTCCATCTTACCATAGATGCAAAAAGAACGTGCTCAGATGCAGAAACAACGTGCTCAGATTTGTAAAAGCTTTGCCAAAAGAGCACCTGGTGTGGTGAGAACACCTTTGCACAGTCATCCAGGAGGACCTGGGGGGATCCTGGACATCACGAGCTCTGGCAGTCTGGAGCTATGACAACAGAGCTTAGCTCTAGGAACTCGCTCCCTGCAACAGCCCTTCCACCAGCACCACCTTGCCCACACACCATCACCCCAGGTACCTCCACCTGCCCTTCCAAAATGGACCTAGCAGAGATGGAGTCACTCTGGTGTGCAGAGACAGCATTGCTGGGGGCACAGAAACACACCAAGCGTCCTTTTTCGAGGGCTCTATTACAGGCAGGCAGATGGGTGTATATATCTCTGCAGATCCACGGAGAAAGGAAGGGTGATGGAAAATCAATAGTGCATGTGGTCTGAGGAGCCTGGCTCAGCTCCCCACCCCAACACAGCTATGTTCCAGCCAGGTCTGATGGATGTCTGGTGCACTCTTAGAGTCCTTCTGTGCCAGAGACCCACAGCCTTCCCACACAACCTGTCCCCATGCCTCATCATCCAAAAATTTCCCTTTCTCTTTGACCTTGCTACTACATCTCAAGACCCTCTCTCTTTCCTATCCATAATTATCTCAACAACATGTTTCCCTTCCTCTCTTGTCCTTAAGGACCATCCCTTCTGACTTTCCAGCAAATGTCCATGCCTTGGACTGCCTCCAGTCTTGCATCTCTTTAATTCTTGCACCTCTTTAATTCTCTCCTGATATTTTTACATCTATTTCCTCTGTTTTGTCAAAGCCACTTTGAGGTTAATCCTTTTCTCTGCCTTTATGCAATCTGCAAATTTAACAGACTGCTCAATGAGTCCCAGGCCCTGACCAGAGCAGAGCCCAGGACACACTTTGGCACTGTCCCACACAACACTGTTCCTCCATTTAATCCATGACTGGTCTCCTGGTACAATACCCAGCAGGTTTTGAATTCACTGTATTCAACCAAATCATATGATCAATATTTAGAATATTTCCACAGTTGTTTTGAATGTCATTTGCTACAACTGCAGATAATTTTCTTATTTGTGAGGAATAAAAGAGAGAAAGGAAGAAGACAGATTCACATCTGCTAAATCCATGGTTTTCTCTGCATTACCTGATGCCAACTCTGATGCCTGCCTAAGGAATTGCTACCCACAGTGAAGCCTGCAGGGAAACACATGGGAAATCACCAGGGCACTCTGCCTCTAGAAGACTTGCCCTTGTATTTGTGCCTTGTAGAAAGGTCTGAGGACAGAAATGGACCTCATTTTGCAGACTGAGGCGATCGCTCAATCCTAGCCCAAAATCATTTTACTCCTCTCACTTCACTCTCTCCCACCACCAGTTTGTAAGAGCAAAGACAAATTTTTAAAAGTCATCTCTGCCATTGTCCATACTTCCATTTGACAGCACAATTAATGGATTCTTTTAGGCCAGAGGGGACAGTTACATTCACCTCATCTGACCTTCTCAAGCAATTTGGGCTCCCATATTTCACTTGGAGATTTCCAGAAGTGAACCAAGTGATAAAAACATACAGATACCTCAAAAAATCCCTGCCTACCTGACATGTTTGCTTTTCTATTGCTTGGAGTAAGTAGTTTGAGAAATCTAGTATGAAGAGCAAGCTCCATTTTTCAATTTAAAGTCTGCTGAAGCACAGAGGTTTCCGGTGGCTACAAGCTGGCATAAATTGATTCCCCAAGCATCTTTCTTACATGAAACAAACTGCTTCCCATTTAAGACCCATCTAGAAAGCAAAGCTTGGCAGTCCTATTAGTCCACTAATAGAAAAGAAAAAGCAAAAGGACAGCTTGTGGTTAGGTGGGTAGTTAGTGCACTAACTCAGAAGAAAATTGGCTTGGACAAGCTATCAAGAATTCTGCTTTATCGTTGTGCCTGAAATCAAACATTCTATCTTTGAAATCAGAGACAGCATCCTGTATATTGTTCTACTGTTCATCTTCCATTCTCTAAAGCTGTCATACAGCCTCTGCATACAAGGGGATCAAATGCATCTACAATTGCTTCAGTTTTATCCTCACTGCCCCCTTTTTTTTTGTTTTTTTGCCTTTGGAAGGATGGCAGTGGGAACAGGAAGAGCAAATCAGAATTGCAGTCATCAGAAAACACCAACCACAAATTAATTCAACGACTGTGTATTTGATTTGTGCTGTTCTGAACTAAAAGCACATCCATGCCACGCTCTGCTCCAGAGGCTGCACATATCAATACAGAGGTTTATTGATTATGCTAAGACCAAATTGAATAATTTCCTGAGAACTGAAAACAACAAAAAAGATCATCACCACAAAACCACATCCCAAGATTAAGCTTAACCTGGCTCCTGCTTCACCAGAGCCACTGAGCACCTGCCCACCCACTTCAATGAGGATCAGACCAACCCCATGAAGAATATTTACTCTGCCAACCCCTTTTCTTGAGCCCTTCTACCTTAATAGCAGAGATGGGGGCACAAAGGAGTCCAAATGTAAGAAAAAACAGCAACAAAGCCTCAGTAGGCAGCCCTCTCAATTAAATATTCTGAGTCTAAGAGCCAATCATTCCTTACAGTGTCCTCCTGATTTTGCTGCTTTAGGGAAGGATGCCGAAAAATATTGGGGCAGAACTTACTCTGATGCTGCAAAAGGCAGTTCTAGGCAGAGAGTCACTGCAGGGTTCAGTGGTCAAGGACTCCTGTTCTGTCCTAGGATGCCAAAACAATGTTCCCCTGGAAGAGAGAGAGTGCTCCATCTCTCAGAAGCCTTCCTGTCCTGTCTCCCTTCTCATGGCTTTGAACAAACCTTGAGGAAAGATTATTTAGATTGTCCCATCAGATGCAAATTAAAGCTAAGGCAGCTTTAAAGAACTGCCTTGCTTTGATCCAAATACATATTTCCATTTCTATTTGTATCAGTTTCAGCCTTTTTTTTCCGGATCAGGCGGAACATCTTTCCCTTTTCTTTTTCACTGCAATTCTGAAAGCAATATAAAGTGCAAATAGCCCTCGAGACACAGCGTATGCCCAGCAGAGACACATTTCTGTGTGGTCTTCCTACCCACTCCACTGACAGCCAAGCTTTTGGAAGAACCTGGTGGAGTGCTGTGACTCACCCAGCCTCTAACAGTTTTACTGGGATCACAGCAGGATTCTTACTATGCACAGCAGTGTCTTTTGGATGTTTCACAGGGTACGCCGTCAATATGTAATAACACTGCATCGTGAATTATGGAGTTGCTGGAATCAATGGGATTTTGCATATTAATTGCAAACACACCCAAAAAGACAAAGGAATTTATTGGCTTAATTAGTGTTTCAGCTCTAATAGTATTCAGGCTTCATTCTCACACAAATTGATAAATAGCAGCAGTGTTACTCCTCAAGGATGCTTTGCCTTTTGAGAGGGGAGGCTGAAGTTTACGATCCAAGCTCTCTCAGCTGCAGAGATGCACTCAGCAGGGGCTTGGAGGAGCCGAGGTTTCAAAGGTGTTTGACACCTCTCTTTCGGCAAAAGGAGCTGCCCTGCCCTCACAGGGTGTTTTTTCTGAAAAGCATTTACATAGTGACACTTACTGGGCAGGACAGAAAAACGGACCTGAACTATTTCCACCTCTAGGGTACAAAAACTGAGATTAATCTTACATCCCCAAATGCTACTCAACCAGTTGCCACACTGGCGATCCGAGGGAAGATACATGCAATGTACTTAAGGATTGATTCTGACTGCAGTAGGAAAAAAACTAAGTGTGAAAAGAATCAGATGAGTGCTCCTGGAAGCAAACTTTGGCCCTTGGGCTCCCAGCTCCCAAGCAGCACAGCTCCGTGAAAAATAAGGTGCTAGAAGAACAGGAAGCAAATGTCAAGAATTCAACTGTATACCGAAACAAAACAGAGAGATCCACCTGGATCTGATCTCCATCACCCCCAGCATTCACATGCTGCAGCACAGCATGAGTGACACAAAGCTTCAGGAACAGCATGACAATAATGAGGGAAGAGCAAGACACCACCTGAAAAGCAGCTTCCTCCCCAAGGACTTAAAACATTTTCTGCATTATCATACCACCGAAATTGCACCTTAGAGCTAAGATCCAACAAAGAATCATTGTTCATAAAGCCTGTGCTCACATCTTCAAGCAAGTGCAAGTTATTCTCCTGGGCATTTCTCCCCCCCATTCTCAGCAGCAGATCTCTCCTCTTTGGGATGGGGATCACAACACAACACTTAAGTGATAAGCAATTTGTTGACAAAGAGAAATGTCACCAAGAAAACATTTCAGCTGCATTCAAGACTGAGGCTGGATACATTTTTTGTTTGTTTCTCTAGACATGATCTGGCAGCTGCAAGCAAAACGAAGAGCCAGGATCATGTGAATGTGCCCTCGCTGGGAGGAGCGCAGTCAAAGGCTGCAGGCAAGCCATGCTCTCTGTGTCACCGTGCCCACAGAGCACTGGAGGAAATAATCCTGCATTAATAGGGCAGCAGATCATAGAGATCAAGCAGGCCTTTTCTGTTTCTACCCTAGTTCGTGCCAAGAAAAACCCAAAATGGGAGCAAATGCACAGAGAGAGGGATATGCCATCAGCCCCTGTGAAGACAATCTACTCCCATTTATCAGGATATAGAGAGCTGTGCCACACAGCTGGATGGTTAATTCAGGCTATTTTATGACTGGAAGGACCCAAATTGTCAGCATTTGTGGTATTTTCTGCAAGGAAACAGAGTCATCACTCATAGCTCCCTCTGAATTATGCTCTGCAAAACCTTGAGAGATCCTGCTGAGCACTCTGTGGCAGGGGTCAGGGCACAACAGTGGCTTGTCACCCTTCAAATTTTCACCTGAAATCACCAGCTCTCAAAGCTTCAGCCTGAAATGCAGGGGGAAAGAAGGGTAATTCCAGTGTATGTTCAAGCCTAGAACAAGTCCTATCCCAGCCTCAGCCTGTCACCCACCTACTCATTCCCCTGGTTGATCCAGGGAACAAGCTTTGCCCTTTACTGGCCTCTTTGTAACCTACCATTGAGGCAGTTAACAAACTGATCCTAAACAGAGAGGAATCGGGAGCTCAACCCCTTTAGTCTATAATGTCCCTGCTGCAATGCCCCTACAACCTCCAAAAGCAAAGCTCATTCAAGAGCAACTGGGGTCAAGAAATAGTAAATTATCTTCCCCACTGCTGCTGTGGCACCTGCTCTGTGAACAAGGGATTCACCTCCGAACTGGCACAGGCTTGGTCTAGAGAAGAGGGTCCCCATGTGCATGTTACCTGCAGTTTATAAAAAAGCTGAACCTCTTTCTGCCATTAGATGTGAAACCAGCTGGGAGCAAGCTCTCACCCAAAACTGACAGGGTGTGCACATGGTAACAATTTACCTCTCTTGTCTGTAATTAATCTTCCAAGTCTCTGCATCATGTAGGCTTTCACAGTAAAAAGAACCAAACTTCTTGCAGTCTCAAAGTCAGTGACGATTCAGTTAGTCTTTATTTTATTCTGACAGGCTTCTTTATCCCAGAGACAATACTAAGACACATGATTTTACCAGGATTTTTTCCCAGAGTTCAGTCCAATCACAAAAAGGAAAAAAAATAGCATGTTACAAAAACAAAAGTATTTAACACAGATTTGAAATAGATTTATATACCATTTTGTCTCTATTGTCACAAATCCCTTAACATAATCAGCCTGTGGCATAAACAGAAAAAGAACATATGAGCATCCACCAAAACCCATCCTCCATACTTTTTGAGTTCACAAATTAAACCTGTCCAGGCACTGTGAGCCACTGAAAGAGCCAAGCAAAGAGATAAACAAGCATTAAATCACCAAGAAAAATGCCCAGAGTGAGTTTCAAAAGCAGCTAGACGGAGACCAATGCATGGTTCAATGCTCATGTGTAAAGACACAAGGCACAAAAAGCAACACGTTGCTTTTCTCACAGCAAAAGGGAAAGAGGAGAACCCAACACAGGGCTGTTCTTGCTGCTGCAAGACAGGGAGCCCCTGCCCCAGGCCCTGCTCCACAAGGGAATGAGTGTCAAGGAGGAAATCTGCAAGCTGAGATCCTGGAAAACACAGAGACACCAGACTTGGCACAGGACACCCAACACCAGCTGCTGTCAAAGCACGGATTCCTCAACTCAACTCTGTACCCTGGCTGGAGAAACCTCAGCACCAGCAGCTCACCCTCTTCACCCTGAACAAAGCAGGATTTCCTCACCCATCTCCCCAGAGACTTGCCAGGAGTTTCCCAAACCAGTGAAGGTCAAGACAGAAGAAAACAAGTGGCCAACCACAAATCCACCTGCTTGCGGGAGAGCAGAGTAACCTGAACGCCTTCCTCGGAGCAACCAGAGACCAGGGGTGGCTGGCAGCCCCCGGGGCTTCCAGCAGCATCCCCACTTCCCCTTCCACAATGGTTGTGTGCTTCAACATCTCCCTGCTCACCTCTCCTCCAGGGATCCCTTCCATAGCCAGTACTGAGCAGGCACAGGGTAAGGGTCAAGGTGAACACTGCTAGCACAAAGATCAGGGATTTGCTGGTGCAGTATCTAAGTTACTTTGTCAGCATGAACACCTGTCTTTTTTTTTTTCTTTTTTTCTTTTTTAATCTTAAGTTTTGTATTATGATTTTAACTTAAGCACATGTCTGGGCGTAGAAACAGAGAGCACCTTTTGTCTAAAACTCCAATCTTCCACTCCTTTCTGGGGGCTTTCCCTATTCACATCACATCTTACCACATCCCAATTCTTAAAAGCATTTGCTTAACTCATCAAGTAAATAACACCTCTGAGGAGTCAGACCTGGCTAAGGTTTGGGATGCAGTCTCATTTGGGAAAGCCAGTCCCAGAGAAAGCTGAAGCCAGATCCTTGAGTACACTTTAATCCTCCTCTGCCCATCCAAACCAGGGGACCAGCATATCCCCCTTACAAACAACCCCTTCTTTTTGTGACATGAAACATGCAGCACCTGCAGACCATTCCCAAGGGCAGGAAGACTCAGTTGAAGCCCAGGGGGTTACAAGGCCACCTCAGGCTGTTTGCTGGACTGTGTGTGACCCTGCTCTCACCCACAGCCACTGGCAGCACAGGGGTCACTGTCCCCATCCACAGCACTGCTTCTGCTTTTCTGGATAACTAACTGCAGCACCGAGCACTGAAGTTTTTTCTCTCCCAATTGCTTTTCCCAGTGTCACTTCAGAAACAACCCACCCACAGAGCCACCACCAAGATGACTGGGACAGAGGAGCCTGTCCAAGCATCACCACCACAGATGCTGGGTGAGAGCCATCAACCCCCCACAGAGGCAATCTCGGAAGACCCTGCAATGAGGAGAGGAAACAAAAAAGCCTGTGAGCAGCTGAGGGAGACGTTCATTCTATCGATTGTGTAAACTGTCAGTGGAGTGGCGATGAGCAATTTTTTTTTTTTTTCTATCCTGGGGAATAATCCAGCCTGATAATTAGTACATAAGAGATAAGTGGAAAATGAGACATCTAGCGAGGGCGGTTCAAGCCTCCTCATGACATTGATAATGTGCAGATACATAGATCACTGTCGGGGCAAACTGCCACTGTGAGCCTGTGTCTTCCCATTGCCTCATCAATCCATCATCCGCTTAGCTACTGACACCTTGGCAGGCACACACCACCAGCCCTGCATTTGAATTGAGAGGAGCAGGCTACACCAGGGAATACAGATTTAAAAATCTAAGATTCAAATTTGTTTAAGTATTGTGAACAGCAATTCCCTTGCAAGGCATCTTCATTGCCCTTTTGCCAAGGGGGAACAGTTGGGTCTTTGTTAGAAGTACAAATTGCTTCTTAATGCAAAGGATAAAGCAGAGCCCAGGCACCTCCTTAGAATTCCTCCTGGCTCCTGCTAATGCTGCTGCATGTCAATTTTAATTTTTTGAAATTTAAACCAAGGGCTTTGTGTCTAAGCTCCATTTCATTGAAGGAGGGGGGAGGAATAGTCAGAAAGGATTACGGATCCGGTGGGAATTGAGGATCCATAGCAATTATACTTCATTTGGATGGTCTCAGACACCAGTTTTAATCATATTCTAAATAGTACAAATCGACAAGACATAAGAGATTGATAAGTGTCTAACACGTGTACCTGGTTATGAACTCTGCTTCCCCCAGCAGGGGATGTTTGAGGACGGGATGGAAGATTGCTGTCTCCCTTTGACCCCCCTCTTCCAGCCAACGAGAAGACAAAACCCACTGAGGGCTAGGTAGGAGACAGGAGTGACTGTAAGAACTTGGTCATCAAGGGGCTGCCCCAAAGTGGGGCTGGAACAAGTCCATCTGACTGTGGCTCCCTCTCCTCCTGTAACATCAGGGCAGGGGCAAAGCTCCAGCCTTGGCAGAACTGTCTCAGACCAGCTCCTGTCTCTCTTACCTGTGAAACTGCACTAACGCTGCAAAGGGCAGAGAGCTGATAGGGAGGTAAGACCTTCAGGAGGGAAAAATGAAATGACAAGGCAGTAAAATGAAAGTGCTTTTGTAAATCAATTTAGCTCTTTTAGCTTCAGCAGAGCACTCCCAATTTACCCAAACTGAGGAGGTTACCTACTGGGGTGATGATGAAAAATGCACCTCCTCCATCAAAGGCTCAGAACCACATGCACTACTGACACACCTGTGCATTTTGAAAAAAGACCAAGAATGGCTGAGATTTACAGAGGACCATCAGGAGAAAACCCTTGTAAATGGTCTGAATCCATCAGTCTTGAGTGAGCTTTCTCATCCAGCCTGTCTCAGGCACTGTGCAGAACCACCTCCAGTCAGGTGTGGTTTCCAACCCATACACACGCTGCAAGGGTTTAGACAAACTCTCTCCCCTGCTGCCTTCTTAACATTTGTCAAGCATGTTACAGAAACATGGCTTTCCATAATCACTGACTAAACTGCTTTTCCTGTACTTCACTAACCTCTGGATCAGGTTTTAACCCAGTAAATCGGTTTAGGAGATTCACTCCACACCCCCACTTTCACCCCTTGATAACTCTGTGCCTTCTTTTCACAAAACTGTGTAAAGGTGAAGCTTTTTTCCTCTCTCTCTCTATTTCTTCCCAGCCCCCTTGAACCATATTCAAGACCTAGGCAAGGAATCCCATTGTAACTTTAAATATTACTATAAACCTAAGGGACCGAAGTGACCCCTTCCTTTACCTCCCACCCTCCTGTGGCACCACCACAGTGCTCCTTCGTAGCACTGGAAGAGACAGAAAGCAAGAAGGCATTGTCTAAAAACATAATTTAATGTGGTATTTGGGTGACTGTGGTCAATGACCAAATTCTTTTGCAGACAGAAACAGGTTTGACGTTAATGACACCGTCATTCACACGAGCATTGCATTGCACAGAAAGAAAAGTTTACACTTGACCCCATACAAAGCAGCAGAGGAAAAAACAGTTATGATCCAGTCCCACTTCGTGAATAGTCGATCTGAAAATTCATCATCGTCATTAATACTTATTGATGAAAAAATGTGACCTGTTCAAATTCCGTGTGTGACACAGTCCAAACTCTGGGCTCTTTTAAACCCTCCTGGAACCACTTGAGAATTTCAAGCTGCCAAGTTCCTCATGTGACACACGCGACATTCAGGCAGACAAAGGGAGAGTGGGGGTCGGAAGAAATGGGAGAGAGTAAGGAAGGGGTTCACTTTGTTTCATTTCTATTTTGTTTCCACAAGGGTGAAAATAAAAAACATACAAACTGATAATGAAGCTAAAGTGACCCGCTGAGACAGTGGACACCAGCAGGAACAGCAGCACAATGGGGTATGGAATTGCCAAACAGCCCCATGTGCATCAGTGGCGGGGCCAGGTGTGTCGTGTCACTTGTGTGTTAATCAGGGTATAAAAGAAAGCCAGAGAAAGTGCTGTACTTATTGTTGTTGCCTCCGTGTGCTTTGCCTCCATCCAGCTTGACATACACTTCGTCGCCGGAGTCCAGGTGCAGCACCACGCTGTTGCTGGCATAGTCGTAGTTCTGGTCCGCGTCTTGGGCGATGGCACTGGCCCGCACCTGCCAACAGAGCAGCTGGGCACATCAGCCTCCCTGCCCCTCTTGCCCAGTGTCTCTATTAGCCCCCCGAGTCACTCTTCCGCAGCCCCCCCATCAGTCCTCCACGTACCCCTTTTCCAGCCCCTCCATCAATGCCCCGAGTCCCTCTTTCCCAACCCCTCCACCGCCCCGTGTCCTCCCTCCCGTCCCTTTCCTCGCTTCTCCTCCCCCCCGGTCCTGCAGGAAAGTTTGCAAGTTCGGAATTTGTCGCGGCTCTAGAGGCGCACCCCCGCCCCGACGGCGCGAAGGATGCTCCCGCTGGCTCTTTTCCCGGGAGCGGCGGCGGCCGGTGCCGCGCCCGCGGGGCG